>JAUCMS010000095.1:20628443-20647374 GCA_032357445.1 Enteromius radiatus | reverse complement strand
AACGCATATATTATGTAAAGAAAAACTTTTATTTTGGATGCGATTAATCGCGATTAATCATTGCCCAGCACTACTAAATACATAGATTTTTATGTTTTATACACAACATATTTTTATAAATATAAATATAAATTTATAATTTATAGTTTATTCTCATTAATTCCCATTAATGCCCATAAATTCCCATTAATTCCCATGGAAAGTTTCCAGTCTTTTGCAACCCTACTCAAGACTGCCATATAATTACTTTCATGCAAAAAAAAAAAGAAAAAAAAAAGCAATTACGTGTAGATCTTTTTCTTTTTTTTTATTACATCAAGTCAAATGTGAAGCAAAGCTTAATGCAACTAAACAAATGCAGGGAGATGACCCCGTGAGACCTCTGAACGCACGCATTCACTGCAACTGTAATTACAAAACTAATATAGCACCACTACTGTCTATTCATTCTAATTACCTGCCAGTATCTACCGCCCATTTCAATATGTTGTGCTGACAACAATATCCTCGGTGGAACCAGACGATCATACAGAATACAGCCCGGAAGACCCGTGCTTATTTGCTAAACAATCTGTTTTAGTCTTTTTGAATTGCATTACTGAATCTAATGTCATAACAGGCAGAACATTTGGGTGGTGAGTGAGAAAAATCTATCAATGTTCTGTTTTTATATGGCATGTTGTTTAAACTGAGACTGTAACACTTGAGTTTAACATATTTCCAGACTAATTCACGCAATAATATAGCAAAACAAAATTACTGATGAAAGGTACATTACAAAGACCTTTAACCCTTCTCATTATTTATTGGCTGAACTGTGAGGTTTACCATTTTATGAAACATTTTCAAAACTTATTGGATCATCTAGGTTTTTAAACATTTCCAGCACATTTTAACAATACCGTGATAAATCGTGATACGGTGATAACTTGTACTAAGAAATTTTGTATACCATTTCAACTATAGAATGATGACAGAATAAAAGACATTAAATACAAATGGATGAATGACTAAATGAATGATATTAAATCAGAAAACAACAGCATAAAAATATAAAAATGAACAATAGCAAAAAATATAAGAACAAACAAATTAATGAACGAACTAAAAAAAAAAAAAATAATAACTGAATGAATTTAAAAGTACAAAAATTAATGCATAAAAAATTAATGAATTGGTGAAAAAAAATACAAGAATTAACTAATTAATGTAATAAAATACATGAATGAGAGAATAAAAAAAACACAAAAAAACGAATGTAAAAATTACAAGAATGAGTAAATAATAAAAAAAAATGAATGAATGTAAAAATACATGAAATAGTGAATTAAATAGTACAAGAATGAATTAATTACAAAAGGGATAAGATTTAAGTTTGAAATATGGATGAGCAAATAAAAAGAAATATAAGTGAGTGAATTAAAAAAAAAATTTATCTAACTGGGTGGAAAAAACCTTACTCTGTTGTTCTATTGTTGGACTAATACAGATGATCATTTTAAGAATTCTCATGGTTGCAAGGCATGCTTACAATTACAATTTTTTTTTTTTTTGGAGGCAAGTACGGAATCACGTTGTGTTAACAAGCCTGTACATTTAAACTCCAACATAACTTCATTCAACTGAAAGCTCTGCCAAACACAATTAGAAGTGACGCTGTGTGTTTAGCGGGTCTCAGAACAATTGCCCTGCATGCTGCAGCTACCTTGAGGTAATTGACATAAAGCAGCTAATTGACTCAACCTTCTCGCTGACATCAACCGGTCTAAATTTAGCCATGTACCACACTTACTTTCTCTGCTCTAGTGACAATTACAGCATTAACTCAATTCAGGAAGTTTCATAACATGAAAGACTCTATATCAAGAAATGTCCCAGTCCCCCCAGTCTCTTGCTCATAGCCTAAAGCAATACAGAATGTGAAACGGTGCACTAACATGCATTTGATTGACTAATGAAAACACCGTGTCCCAAACGAAATCATACGGCAGAACTCTGAATCTTGTCCTCAGGGCAAACAATCGTTTTGTTTTATCACCAGCTGTGGTGATGTCCACACAGAGTTTAGAAACAAGTGTCCTTTCCCTATCAGAGTTTCTTTCAGCATCAATGAATGGATGATTAATTAGTCAACTCACACACAAGTTACTCCAAATATAATGCCTTGCAGCGATCGATCAAACAAAAAAGGAAATTCCATCATCCCTTATATGCCCTCACATTGTTCCAAACCCGTGTGACTTAAAAGACCATATTTTGAGAAATGTTTTCTGTTGCTTTTTTTTACCTGCATTTTTTCTTTTCTTTTGTGTTCTGCAGCAGAAAATCAGATTGGTTTGGAATACATTCGCGGCAATGGCATACAACAGTGAATATACAAAAAAGCAGAAGCAGAAACTTTTCAAAATCGTTATTGCCAATAATATACAATCTAAGGTGGAGCCCAATTAATTGTTAAACTAATCATTAGAAACATACTTTAAAAAGCTCTGAAACATAATCTTAAACACAAATAATAAAAATAAAATAATAAAAATAAATAAATGCTAAAAGAAGAATTAACTAAATCAAACATCTGACTATAAAGTGTTCTGTCAAAGCCGTCATTGTTTTATTATAATTACCAAATACTTAACAGTCTGACAAAGTCAGCTTTCTTTAAAGAGATCATTGTCTTGTGTTTTATCAGTTTTGTAAAGTTTCTGATCTTGTTTAAAAAGAAATCGACAAGTTTTGAAGGTATAAACTATGTGCAGACACACAGAAACCAGTATCTATGTGCACTTTGCAGTCTTTTCAGTGACAAAACTCACATTTTCAATCTTCCGTTACACCATTTGGATGTTTCAGCATGCGAAGGCACTGACTCTATTCTGTAATTCATCCCACATCCAAGTGTACACATAAAAGCTACAAAACAACGAAGCGGCAAACACCCACGCCCCGCATCGCTCTATATTCCCTACCTGTAGCCCGCGTCTCCTCAGAATGCTGGACTCATCCATGCCGGAGAGGCAGAGCGCATACTCTCTCATTCGCACTCTGTGTGTGTGTGTGCGCGCGTCTCACTGCTACTTAGCCATACTGCACCGTGCTGCCTCCTCTAGCACTCCTGCGATCCTACAGGCACGCTCCATCTGATCCGAGCAGCTGCTAAAGACTTACATCAGAACTTATCTGATTGGAGGGGGCCGGTCAGCTGACATGTTGCCGTTTCGCTCTCTTTGAACTTCAGGACAATGTGCGAGCATGTACGTGTTTGAAAAGAGAAGAGAGGATGCGAGCATGTGAAAGAGAGAGAGCTTGTGAACGCGTGTTTGATGGAAGAGAAAGAGAGATAGAGAATGCAGGAGGGGCGAGAGAGGAGTAGAGAGAGGTAGGGGGGTGAACACCGGCAGCTTAAATTCAGTGTAAAATCCCATGGGGCCACAGATTCATTCCCCCCCAAACAGGCACGTTCTGTGGCACCCGGAGTGACCGCTTGCAGGGAAAAAAAGAGACAGGAAATCCTGTTGTGCATTGTTTTGCCAGCACTAAACAATGCAGCTGGCATCCTGTGTGTGCGTCCACATTCGGTCAATGGTGTTAGCGACCTGATGTTGAGTGGTATTGAGCTCCTATTTGTCTTTCAACTGGAGCTGCAGATAAGGAGCCAGGAGTGAAGGTCAGAAGGCTTGGCGGTCATGGCCAGGGTGAACTGGGCAGAAATAAGATGGAAAGAAAGCACAATGAGAGCACAGGGGTAGATGGAGCATCCTGTAATGGCTAGTTTGCAAGCATTTCCTTCGTTATTGAGATGAGCCATAGCTATCAGGAAGAAATTCCCTTCCTTTCCAACATAAACAAGCTTGAACAATCAAACCTTTTCCATCCGATTCTGAATTTTAAACCAGCTTTGCTACCGCAATAAACATGCAGACAATGTCTTTGGACATTCTGTTGCCTTTCACATGTTTTTTTTTTTCAGTGTCAAACGCAATGAGCTCTAGGCTGTTGGCAAACTGGCAAAGTATACATAAATAAATATATTTAGAAGTGTTTTCATTAAAGGGATCATCTGATGCCCATTTTCCACAAGTTGATAATTCTTTAGGGTCTTAATGAAAAACATATTTTGGTTAAAATTTCTCAACGGTAGTGTAAAAAAAAAAAAACATTTCACTGTCAAAATCAGCTCCGTTTTCACCACGCTGTTCTAGTCCTTGATGCTTTAAATGCTAATGAGCTATATTAATCCCACCCACTGGAGTGACGAGAATACTGTAAGCAGCAAAAACTTGCAAACTTGCACATATTAGGAGAGGCGATTTGCACAGTTTCATAAAAAAAAACCTTATACTCACTGACTGCTATATTCATTATTATATCCAACAACAAAACATTTCAATCACTTAATCTGAGATGTTCCTTTGTACCTCTGCACTGGAGTCAAACAATGGCAGACTGATGACAGCTCACTCAGGGCAGGTCTAAAGTAAGACGGTTTTGTTAATCAACTATCGTGAGAGGGGCATTTGCAGAACTACTTCATTCGGCAGGAATCTCAGAACACCCTAATTTGAGATGGGGGGGGGATTTTTTTTATCATTACCGGGTGAATGTGTACACTCACTTCCAACACACATTTATGTTCAAACAACAAACTAAGTGAATTTTTCATCCGTTCACCCATTTAAAAATTTGGCAAGAGTGCATGTTATATTGCTATTCTGACTTTTTTGGCTGCATTTGCTTCTTACTGAATGCATTTCAGGATGCATTTCTCCCGTTGGTGCCACCCCTGCATTTGACACTGTAACAATACAAAGCTAGCTGCCAAACCTGTCCTTCAAAACGATGTTAGAGCAATTTTCCTTGTCTCTTTTAAAAAATATGTTCTAGTCTCACTTCTAATTTGACTGCTGTTACACATATTCTATAAATCAGGATAGGTACCAGTTTATCTGGCAACACGTGTGTGTTAACAATGAGCACTTTTAAAGAACAAACAACCACTGGATAAGTCTACAGGGTACAACAAGGTACTTTTGTTTGTGGCACTCAGTTGCAAATAGACCCCATATGGATAAACAGAACTGCATTCCAATATGGTTATAGCTTTGGTCATTTATAGCTATAGCAACAAAACAATACCCAAAAATAAGCTGCCGAGTGCACTAGACTGTTAACAGTCAGAAGTCCAGCTATACGTTGCAAAAATATCATTTGTTAAGGCCAAGGTTCATTGTTTACACCATTTTGTATTAAAAACAACCCAGCTACCATGTTCCATCAACTTGACCACAGAAAGCTGGTATATGACCTGGTTTTTCCCAGTAAGATGCCCTCCAAAAACTAATCATCCCCAGAACCAGCTACATATCGGGAGTCAATATAGTGTGATTTCATGGGCAGCTGTAGTGGTATTTTTAAGGCATCCATTCACCAATCTTTTTTTTTTTTTTGTCCTGGAGTGTTATACAGTGGTGCAGTCTTATTAACATGTAGAGATGAAACTTTAAGTGACGACCATCGTGCCAATCCCAATCGTCAATTTCACAGTCTGCTCTCACATGTTCTCTCACCTTCCCACACACTCTCTCTCGTGCCAACATACCCACAAACCCTCAGTCTTTCTTACTCATTCATTTCAATTCACCATGACTGCCATTGTGAATATTAAGTGGGTTCCCCCCAGTTCTCCTTGTTTCTCCAGCGAAGCTTGAACGGTGCCAGTTACGGAGCAACACAAAAGAGATTGACAGTTACCTGCAGAATATGTACGAAAATTATTTTAGAAGGTCAAACGTATAAAAATGTAATAAACTCTTCTTTGTCAGCTCATCTATCACTGTTTGCCTACAGGAGAACAGTTCATTTTGGGAGAGAATGATAAGCAGCATAATCTGACATTGGCATTTTAAAATTCTTTCAAACCGAGGCAAAGAACTTGGATTAAAATATGTCTCTTCTCTGTAGTGGAACAATTTTGGAAGATTATCCTGGGAGAATTAGTCTCGATTCAGCAAGAACAGTGAATGGTAGGAGAAGGGAACAATTACAACATTCCCTTTTAAAGTTACTTGTTATT
Organism: Enteromius radiatus; assembly: GCA_032357445.1. Classification (NCBI taxonomy): domain Eukaryota; kingdom Metazoa; phylum Chordata; class Actinopteri; order Cypriniformes; family Cyprinidae; genus Enteromius; species Enteromius radiatus. The sequence goes on along the minus strand of JAUCMS010000095.1, from coordinate 20,641,304 downwards.
TCTCATTCGGTTTTGGGTATGCTCTCTGTGGCGGGGTATGGATGCAAACACTGAACTTCCTCAAGTGTATTCAAGGAAATAGATTTCAACAACAAAGCTTTTTAATCCATGCAGGAACTGAAAACACCTGTAGTATTACAGGAAACACATTCAATGAGGAATACAGTGGAGTCAACTGCTGCATACAATTCGTTTGACGTAATTTACCTACAGTAAGTACAACAACATCCTTTTCGATTTTGGAATATCATTGGATCCTACAATACATGGTTCATCTGGCCAGGGAAGAGCAACAAACTCTAATTTCAAATTATGTGAATTAAGGCAACTTTGACAGCCCTATGAAATAAATTTTTCCAATATATTATACACCATTATTATTATTTGTATTACGAATGCTTATTTGTACCCTCAAATATAACTATAATAATGACCATTCTGTGGGTAAAATTTTCTCTATTCTTCTCTATTGATAGCCAATCAAAAATTTGCCATAGAACCCCTCTCAAGATGTACGTTTCATATAAAATCTATAGATTTGTTAGAAGGCCTTGTGAGGATACAGCAGGTTAGTCTTATAACGGCTTGATAGACATTTCCAGGACTAACAAAGGATGCTTTACACATAAATTACATTATGCATCCTTTCTTTTACTGGTGAAGATGAATATTGCAATAGGGAACAAGGGAGATGGGCAGTGCAGGGTCATGCTGAGGTCATCCCAGGTGAAGAAAGAGGTTTTGGCCAATGGTCGTGACAGGATGTGAGAAAACCTCTTTGTTCTCAGTGGGAGGGAGACTTGAGAGGCTTCCATATGAAAGTCTAAAGGAAATGGAGAGATAGAGAAAGAGATGTAAAGTGGAAAGGGGCTTCAGTGGTGAGGGCAGAGGGGCCTGTGGTGAAGGTTGATTGAGTGACCTGTGAGGTCGGGCTCCGTTCTAGCCCATCTGAGTCTGTCAGGGGTGTTAGGATATGAGCCAAAGGCCTGCAGAGACCAAACAGCCACGCAGGCGCGCGCACACACAATGCTGCTTCGCAGACCTGAAACCATTCCAGTCACAGTCCGTCCCACCAGACCTGATAACAGCACGCTTTTACTGACACATCAAACATCAAGGGCAAACCTGACGGCCACCACAGAGCACCTGCAGTACGAGCATATAAATGACGTCATGCAATAGAATCACTTTCTTAAATTTCATATGATTGTATCAAATCATCACGTCACAATTAAGAGCCTTGACCTTGCATTATGAAATTCAAGCAACACTGCAACTAAGACTGATACTGTTTTCCAAAACCATACCATTAGATTAGATTCAAGCTTCGGAACATTATAATTTGTAATAGCATATTTCAATTTCAGTAGCTAAAATGGCAAGTTGGTGCTGACGGTTTGACTCTTTGTGAAACATTTCAAGAGAATTTAAAACTATTTAGTAGAACTTTTAGTAAAATTCATATAGATTTATGATGTAGATGTGATGATATAGATGTAATAAATAAATGCAGATGTAAATAAGAGAGAAAAAAAAATCCAAACCCTTAAAATGTACACTATACTGGGTATTATTAATATTATTAACATTATTATCATCCTAATCATTGTTTCAATACCTGCCAGTCCTAGATAAAATAGTGCATAAATCTGCACTTAGCTATATCATTTTTATTGCTTTGTTTCCAATTATATCTCACCATCTTGTAGCACTTTGAAGGTTGGAAAATATGACAAACAATGTCATATTTCACCTGATGGTTAATGCAGTGATATTTCAACACAAAACCATTTCAAAATGGAACGGGCCAGTGAGTCAGGGGTTCAACATCCCAACTGCTCCCACTTCATCAGAAAGACAGTTCCCATTTAACTGCCGTCTCCCCGTGTACACACTGACATGCAGCATGTCTGTAATTCAATTCGGGTTTACTAAACGAAGCTTTCACCTCTCATAACCCTCTTGAGATGATTTTGAAAGTCAAGGAAAAATGGACATATGCACCACTGAAAAAAGCGACAAGAAAGGACAGCATCACTTAAAAAGGTTCTTTTAAGTCTTACTTAAAACACTAAACTTTAAACACAAAATGTTAAGTGCTATATAGTTTTAAATGCTAAATGCTGATATATCCAGATAGTTAGGTTAAATGCTTGTGTGTAATAACAGAATTTCAATAACTCATTTTTTCAATAAACAATAAAAAGAAAAGGTGTAGATTACTTTAAATTGACCAAAATACCAACCAGTACGTTTCTCAATAAAACAACAGCATTAAAAGAACAAACATAAAACCTGAAAGGCTGTTGGTTTGAGTGACGTTATTCTTCCTGCCCTGCGGTTCCGGCTCAGAAAACAGGCTAAGACAAAAGACATTGTTATCAGTAAAGGACATCTCTGGCCAAAATAATGAAGAGGGTCTCACGGCCACAAAGCCTCAACATCAGGATTATGATGTCTTATCTCCATATCTGGCCAGGAGGAGTTGTATTGATTTCCTGTCAGAGTTAATCATGCTCAGGACAGATGAGATGCCATGACAGAAGCAAGTTAAAACTTCACACTGATCCAAGATCAGATTTTGGGTTTTCTTACAGTGGATCAGGTTTAGCTTTGTTTGGCTCAACGGGTCCACAATCAGCATGAAAACACAAGGGCTTCATTGTGCACCATGACGAGTTTGTAATGCTTGCTGAAGGGAGAAATAGATTGAGGTGGAGGAGAGGACAAACCCACATGAAGTCAGGACTTTGTACTATACTATTACAAACACCAAAACAATATAAGCGTTTGAAAAACTCTGAATTACACAGATGGTGAAGTGCTGGCTGAGTCTCAGCAAACGTCCACTATGACAAGTTCCTCTTGGATTTAAGCCAGGCAATAAAAGACCTCAAGCTATATAACATCATCAAAGCAGGATATGTAATAAACATCCTTTTGTGTGAAATTATAAAGTTTAAGACAACTGTAGAAATTTCTGATCTGGTCCATGATAACCGTAATTTCTAAAAGTAATGTACAGCATAGAGGTTTGATTTTAGTTACTTGTTATACAGTACTACTATATTTTCACTTTTTTTTTTTTACTAAAATATGCAGTGACTTTTATTCAGAAACCATGCAATAATGCAAGTAACATTAAGCATGCAAAACAGCCCACGTTAGTAGTTTGAGTTTTGCTTTTAAAAAATGCTTAAATATTAGGGAGGTACCGCAATATAATTTTTTTTCGATAAATTTTTTTCGATAGTACCGTGGTCGCATGACTCGATAAAACGATAGGTCTTCTGAGAAACCTTTGCTCAGGCGAATGAGCGAACGGGAGGTAGCGGGAACGACAATTTCCATCAGCCCAGCGTGCCCATCATTCTTTGCGGTCTGCTGTTGGTACAGATCAGTGTTGCCAATTTAGCGACTATTCAGACCCCCTTGGCGACATTTTTCCTCAAAAGCGACTAGCGACAACTCTAGAGACTTCTTGGACAAACCTCAGCGAGTCTCCGGTACTGCCGCGCGAGCGCTTGTTTTCCCGTGCGCACACCTCTCTCTGCGCCTGTGAAACATCCTTTAACCATATCATGAGTGTTGGCGTTGTATAGTTTGTCCACCAGAGGGCACTCTACACCGTCCCTGTTGGCAACACTCGTGTATAACGCGCCACACATCCTGCAAACTGCTGATCCAGCCAGAGTCGGCCATAGAGAACTAGTTATCCTTGAGTGAGATCATCGGTGAAGTGTGTTGGTCATGAGACATACATTGCTTGAATAACAATTAAAAGAACATCCTAATCAGTTCTCTTAACTCAAATAAGCATTACAAAATTCGTGACTATCGTGTCCAGTTTTGCTGCTGTTAAATAAGACGAGAGTGAAGCGGAAATAGCTAGTGATTAAAACTCACAAATAGCTACAATGTTAGGAAAGTCTGTTTTGTTGTGCTTTTCTGAAATTGAAAATCTGAAAAAAAAAAAAAAAAAAAATTATATATATATATATATATATATGAATATCGGATTTTAAGACCAACAAATATTTGTATCGTATCGGCCTTCAAATTCCTTTATCGGTCATGATCTAGTTAACGAAAAATCTGACCTGGTGACTTACAGTCACATGCAACTTATTTTCTGGAAAATATAATTTTCAGTAATATATAATTCAATAATATATTCAGTTATATGATAGATAGTGTATAGCCTATTGAATTAATCTTACAGTATTAACACATTTAAAATGCAATCTTTAGGAAATCTATAAAGAAATCTGTTCTTTCACACTGCACATTATAGGTTTGTGATATCTTAATAAAACTTGAATATTGTATGCAAAAACATGTTAATAATAATCAGCTATAGGTTTAAACCAGTATTTTAGTACTAGTTAATTCCTAATTTCCACCAAAATTCTATTCTATTCTATTCACAGAACTATTGAGATCATACATTTTTTATTATTAATTTAATCAAATAATTTAGTTCTACGGTATTAACAAAATTCTTTGTCTCTATGGTATTTTGCCTCAAACTATTGTTAACGTCGCAAACTATTGTAAGTATAGAAGTATAATATAATGTATTATATTCATACGTAATACATAATATAATTTATCCAAACATCTTATATCTCAAACTGGATTTGGGAACTGATGAAAATGTTCTCTAAGGGGACCTTTAACTCTGGTGACTCACTGTGACTCAGTGTCATAACTTAATAAACAATCCCTTTGTAGTCGTCATTTGCATTCTACCCTGTGCGACTACCGCTGGATCCTAATAAAAACTGCAATTGCCCAAAGCGGACCTGCCAAAAGAGCAAAATTCAATTCAAAACCTTTCTAATAAATTGCATAATTCATCAGTTTCAGATATGACAGTATTAGGTCTGCTGGGACGATTTGATTTATGGAGCACAAATCCCATAGCAAAGAAACTGAAAAGAAAAAGGTGGTAGTCATGTCTAAAAAGCTCTCCTAACAGATTTATACATAACATGCCATATAATATTTAGAATATTTACATAGATGACGAGCTATGTAATATCACGTTTAGTATTGCAGGTGGTTCATTTGCGATACTGAATGTGTATGTATTAACTGCAGCTCTGTCTAAAACAGGTGATGGGGATTTACTGATAATCAAGGAACGGGCTTTATCCAACAAGATGCGTGAAATATCCCATGAATTCCCATGAAATATTACGCCAATAAGGGCCAGAAAGCTTACGGATTTAATCAAAAATACCTTCATGTGTGTTCCAAAGATAAACTAGGTGTTACGGGTTTGGAACGACTTAATGATAGACTCCCTTTAGCAGTTCCTCTGGACAACTGTCAGGTGTTACAGCATTTCCTGTTAATATAATGTACACATGCAACACCACAATGCCTCTAGACAAACATATTTCCACTAAACCACAGTCTATTTTTTTTTATTGTTTAACCATTTCTTCTTAAAGTTCCTGTGAAGAACGATAAAAGGCAGAAAGCACTGTAAACACAAAATCCCCTTGATAAAACTGAGCTATCTACCACAATCACTGAACAACAAAACTACATTTTATCTCATCCCAACTGACTCGAACAACACATACAGTTTACAAATTTCTTGAATATCCAAACAGACCAAAGCAAAAACCCATAAACCCTCCACATGAGGTTTACAAAGGGAAAACAGATAAGCTCCCTCTGTGTGTGAGGAATATCTTTCCAAGGTCACATATGAACCGTCAGCCTACTCCACAGGCACTCGTTCTCACTAAACAGCGTTAACATTCCCAAGACATACTCCTTCCCTTTGTATTTTGCAGGAGGGGGAACATCCAAAAAGATAGCGCAGGAATGGCGCAGGGGAAAAGGCCATTAGCAATTCAATGGGAGTAAACGCGAAGTGGGAAGGCCTCGCCATCATTGATTTTCAGGGAGGCCGATTTAGAAGTAGGGTCATGTAAACGGCCTAATAAAGCCAAAGCAACTGAGATGATATCAAGCACAGAGAGAGAGAAATAGAGATGACCATTAACAATTCTTTTTTGTAAAGCAACAGCATACACACAAAAATCTAAGGAAATTTCCACTAAATCTCACGTAGTGTACTGTTCACGTCACAATCACTCTGTAATGGACATGGTGCAAATTACATTTTTGAAACTAAATAGTGCATTTTCTTGGAAAGAGTAATAAGATTTTTTTATTTTGCAGCCTAAACATACACAATAATTAAATATTTTCAGGAGCTTTTGCATACTTCCATATGAAACTTTAAATTTAATTAATCCATTTATCGATCCATTCAATTTTTTAGATATATTATAGGTGGAAAACAGGTGGAGACAACCAGCTTTATTGGTTGTGATGGAAATGACTCCTGAAAAAAAATTAGAAAATGTGTGTAAATAGTTTAAAATGTAGAAATGCATGATGGATATTTAATCTGGGACTAGGAAAGTAAATAAATCTGGAAGAGGCTTACAATAAATGCAGTTTAAAAACAGACCAATTTGTGACCCATTAGACTCTTAAAGAGACTTTTTGATGAATTCAATAAAAATCACATTTATAAATCATTTTACATTCAGACTAAAAACTCACAGTCTGGAGTCTAGAATCCATTTCTATTGCACTGTGCTATAAATGGAGTACTTTAGTTGTCCACACTAGAGTCATGAGTCATTCACTGAAGACACACAAGAACCAACAAAGGGACCAAATGCAATTTTAAGCATTGTTCCATTATATTACTACTTTTTAGTATTCATTTTATTTTAACAGAACTAAAAATCAACCCTCAGCAACACACCTAATACAGGAAACCAGTAGTATGGGTTTAACTGGTTATCTAAGCTGGTCAAAGGCTGTTTATTTCAGCAGGGAAGAGGGAAAGAGACCCAGGAGGCCACAACGAAAGCGGATCGGATACGGCCGCTAAGTAAATGACATTCTGTTTGTTGCAGCATTGACCCTGCTCTCTGCGGTCATTAATTTCAATCAGGCGCCCAACATGGAACCTGGACCTCTGTTTGCCACGGCTCAGGAGAGGCAAATAAGACATGGCAGTTTCTCAGGATATCATCCCAGCATCCAGCACAACACAAAAAAAAAAAAAAAATGCTTCCAACACTCCTCTAATCTTGAAGATATTCCATCCAAAAATTGGAATAGCAATACGGCTATGTTAACTGTAAACGTAATTACAAATGGAATTACATATTGGTATTTTTTACAATATAAGTGCAATGTAAAAACATGCATGTTAATAATAAGTGCATAGTACCAAATCAATAATTTAAAAGTACATAGTTAAGGCCACCTAACATAAAGCAGGACCTTTAATTTAACATGCATAGAACACAAACACCTTACAAGCTTAACTGTGCATGCTTAACACACGTAAACAAAATTTATTGGTTTGTATGCATCAAACAAGGCTATTTAGTATCATTGACGCCCTAAAAATATACAGTATTTGTTCCGATAATTAACAGAAAGCTTACGGAATTGGAATCACATGAGAGTGAGCAAACCATAAGAAATTTTACTTATCCAAAAAGCTTCTTCTTGCTACAATACTGAATTACTTAAACAATTTGGAAATATGGCTCTTCACAAGAGTCAAAGCATGTATTTTATGGCGTTTAACAGCATCTGGGCACGGCTTTCATTATAAGGAACAGAGCAGCTGGAACCATCTGCAAAATGACTTGATAAGCGTAATGCTGCTGAAAATAATTGAAACACAAAGTGAAGTAGATTCTGACAGCATTTTCATTTTTGTGTGAAATTTCCCTTTCAGTCCTATTTGATACTCTCACACATCAATGCTGCAGAGCATAGACAACAAAATATGATTTTTCATGCCATGATATGCCAGTTCATAAAATCTGGAACCATGTTTGGTGACACAAAGTGTCATTCCATGCGTTTTGAGGCATTTGTTGGTACGTATGCAAGGGGGGCAGGTATACAAGACAGAGGCAACACTTCCTCACAATCCACCCGCCTCACAGAAAATCAGTAAAATGATGTGTGATTGAGTATTACATGTTTTTTTTCTAATTAATTAACAGGGCTAATATTTTACTTATCTTTTAGTCAGTCGATAAAATCAATCAAATCAATCTCATCAGGTCATAAGACTTTGTTCTAATTTCAAGCCAAATAAAGCAGCCTTTTTTTGTTTTGCTTCTTTGACAAAAGACCAAAATGTTTCCAAATGCAACACGTAATAAAAGCAACACCCTGCTAGTCAACTGAATGAATGTTAAAGGGTTCTTTATCACAGTGGACAGTCAGAACAAACCAAAATATGTTATTTGTATTGTAAGTGATACAGCAGTGCTCCCTAGTGCTGGAGTGGGGAATCTAGCACATGATTTCAGGTTAAACATTTTTGTGGTATACTGACCAGGCTGGCTGTGAGAGAGGGTGCGGATTTGCCAAGGGTCTGTGAGCGCATGCGCACCAGGTTGGTGGTCTCTGATCCTGTAGTTGACCATGTCTGCTGGGTTGAGGCATATGGCAGCAGGTACTTCCCTGGGGGAAAAAAAAAATGTCTGAGTAAAAAAAAAAAACAGAGAAACCACATTTAATTTTGCTTGCATGATTAAATTAAGCCTGTAAGTAAAATAATACATGGTATCATACTAAAACAGCTTCTTAACAGTTAATGTGTTAACTAATCTAATCTGTTCAGACAAGATCAGAAAGGATTCTGGAGGTGCCTCACTATTTCACAACCAATGATTCAGTGATGCATCCTAATGGACAAGTCATAACAAACATATGGCATTCAAAATGACCCAAATGACAATGTGAATATGGATGGCAAAAGAGAAAAGGTCATATGTTCCAGTGAGAAACGCATGAATACACTCAAATTTTAGCAGGCAGCATATTTTTTTTTCTTCCCAACATATGCATACATAATATAGGAATGAAAGGAATGAAAAGTTTAACACAAACCAGAGTGCCAGGGTTTCAGAGATAAAACATTAGGACATTTAGGAACTGTTCACTGCACTGTGTTGCTTTTCCATCGTTTTTCTATGTAAACGATGCACTACACACGTTATACTGTTGCACTGGCATGATGTACCTATTTGCAGCATCTCATGCATGAAACAAAGTATTAAAATTAAACATGTGAGATGCAGAATAGTGAGTTTATTTTAAAGACAAAAATGGCCAAATTACTCATCCTCATGTTGTTTCAAACTTGTATGACTGACTTTCTTTTAAGCATGTCTCAGTGCTTTTTGTTTTTTTTTTGTCTATACAGTAAACATTTGGGTCCCAAGTTATTGAAACATTGCTCAAAGTGTCTTCTTTTTGAAATCAACAACATAATGACAGAATAATTTCTTACATGCAATCCTATGAATATTAAAGATACAGTACAGCATATCATAGAAGCAACAAGGTGAATTCAAACTGAATGATTTCAGTAAATTATTGGTTTTAATAAAATTATAACAATAAAGCAACAACATACCACTGGGGCCTTCTATGCTAATTCTAGGGGCACCTGACACATTTCCCTTCAAATTAAAAACAATATTTTTTACTTCACAAATACACACACTTCAAATTGAAATGAATTCTTTCATTTAAGCAAACCACCAGTTTCCAGACAAACACATTGTCCAGTGGGGCATCTGACCATATTCTACCCTAATGTTCAAAATAAGGACATATATTGGGACCATTTGTCAAACATTAGGTCATAAGATTCAGAATTAATGAGATTAACTACTCCTGCAGTAACTTTGCAGGGACACAAGCATGAGCTTCACATATACATAAAAGAAAAGAAAAAAAAGCACCAACAGACCAACATTCAGCTCATATTCAAACCCTTCACACTGTCACAGCATATTACAGCACTGTGGACGGCCTCTTCACCTTGACTGATCCTTTTCCAACCCCCCGTCGATCGGTTCAGAATTTTGATTGACAATCTAATATACCTTAATAACACTGAGCTGCCATACCAAATGTAATTTGTTCGCTGAGAAGTCGTGTCAGACTAGATTAAATATGTTAGAACCAAATTATATACAGTTTAATAAGATAAATTTACGCTTTTGTGATCTTATATTTCAAGATTTGTTTTCACGGTGCATTAGTTGCTGCGTACAACTGTGGCTCGTTATTTTAAATGGTTTTGTGAAGCCTGTATGTCATTTCCAAATAACTACTTGTATAAAGTAGCAAATAATGCATCACTGTAGCAAGGACACTGGTAAAATACTGGCAAAATGAGTACAATTTAACATGTTCTGAGCAAAATATGAATGGTGTTTGTCCATGCAAAGCAAGAGAAAATTGGCGGGGTGGGTGGAGAAGAGAACAGCAGGGGTTGCACGGCCATGACAAACGCATCATCATTTTGTTCATTTCAATTCATTTAAGTCAACACAATATAAACAAATGATTATTACAAATACAAAATGCAATCAAATGTATTAAATGGAACTTCTCCATGTGATTAAAATGGATTTGTCTGATCATTTGCATCATGTGTTTGTCAATGCATCGCTGTCCTGCTCTTCAGTACGTTTTTTTTTTTAAGTGTTCTTCAGGATTAAGTGTTTTCTGGTTTTCTAATGCCCTTTACATATGAAACAGCAGCTGTTTGTCCTTTCATACTGAATACAGAATCTTCTCCCTGGCAACTAACAATACCTCTCAGCTGTTTGGTTTACAGAGTAATCAAAATGGAAAAAAATAATAGCGTTTTTAAACTACATAGACTACAAAACTGAATTACATTAGATTGAATCAAGGAGAATGGAGCACTTTGCAGTTTTCAGTGTAGGAGACATGAGAGTTGAGCCTTTTAACTAATAAAAGACAAAGACTTTTAGTTCAGCTATAGCATAGTCTCCCAGACAACCTATTGCTAACCCATATTTATGTGTTTGTGGGCTCTACGTGGTCACAGAGTCAGGTCATAAAAACAGGACGCGTAGGAGGAAAATTGCAATTCCTGCTCAATACGAAACACATAGTCATCATCCAAAGAACTAAGGAAATGCCAGCCAGACACCCTCAGCACATTTCAACATTGTGCCCTACCCGATTCAACATGTCAGACCCTGGGAAACGGCAAGACAAACTCCGAATAGAACAGAAGGGTCATTGTGTGTCAAATCAACCAAATTTCAGACACTCAATAAAGATAGCCATGTATAGTGAAGAAAGCTAAAATATGAAATTTCATTAAAATGTATATTTACTGAATAATCCACTGTTTATTAGAGGGGGGTAAAAATGACAATGAGATTCAGAGCAAGATCACAGGGAGGTAAAAATGACTTTAGAAAGATGGCAGCATCATTATGTTATTTTTACACAGAGACTGGTAGGTCTATTAGTAAAATCTGTTGACTAGCATTATACTGTATGCCAGTGGTGACCATTAAAAATACTCTAAAGTTGGCATGCATCTAACTCAAGTTATATATATATATATATATATATAAAAGAACTTTTAAAAGGTCTTAAACTTTCCTTTGTTTCCATTTCAGCAATCTTGGAATCTCAATATGTAAACATTTTCAGTGGTCAAAAACTGTGGGCACTTTGCATACACGTGATGCTTTATTTTTTTTAAAGAAAATGTCTGAAGAACCAGATGATAATAGAATAAAAAAAAAAATTAATTGGCTGACTATATTATGTTAGCATGTTAGTAAACTGTGTATTATGTGTGTGTGTGTGTGTATATTAGGGCTGTAACGATTCGCAATATGAAACCGAAATCGCAACACTCAGATCCACGATCCTGTGTTGCGGTGTGATAAAGGGAGAATCGCGACAAATCCCGTGACTACCTTTCCAATCATGTGACGCCTGCCTGCAAAAGTTGAGCTAGTTGAAGAAGAACGTGAGGAAACATGGCAAGCAACCCAGATATTGCAGACCCTCCCTCCTCGTTTGTTTCTTCCAAGCAAAATGTCCAGCAAATTCAGATTGAGCACAGAAAATTACAAATGCAATTTTTCTGGCACTGGATATGCGACCATTTTCGGTTGTTCGATAACGAGGGGTTCAAGTATTTACTCAGTGTGCTCGAACCCCGTTATCTATTACCAAGCCGGGCGCATTTCTCGCAAAATGTGCTACAAAAAATTCAAGAGAAAACAAAGGCTAAAGGGGAGGAAGGATTGAGGACTGCCGAATCCATCGCAATCACCACAGATGGATGGACGTCCCGTGCCACAGACAGCTACGTGACCATAACTGCACACTATATTACTTACAATTGCCAAATAGCAAACCACGTCCTCCAAACACACCCGGTGTATGAGAGCCATACAAGCGACCATTTATCGGGACTACTTAAAGAGGCTGTGATAGATTGGACTATCAGCAGATCAAACGTCCCCATTCCCGTGACAACAGACAACACCAGAAACATTGCCAATGCTGTCGAAGCAGCCAGATTTTCACCGCATATACGATGCTTTGCTCACACTGTTAATCTGTTCTTTGGTGTTCAGTTTCTAAAGTTTTTTCAAATGTTATTTAGTAAAAAAAATATCGTTTTAAAAATAGTTTTTTTCTCCCACCCCAACGAAAAAGAAATCGTGATACGAACCGAATCGTGGGTTTGGTGTATCGTTACAGCCCTAGTGTGTGTGTGTATATATATATATATCTATCAGGGCTTGACACTGGCACCCGCCCACCTGCCAAATGCGGGTAAAATTTGGCTGTGACGGGTTACACACATTGCACATTAGTCTCACTAGCCACTTTGGCGGGTAGTTTATTCTTTGGCATGACAATACATTTGTGTTGTAGTTTTCTATAAAGGCATATGATATAATAAACGCATTGCAACGTAATATTACGCGC
>JAUCMS010000095.1:20617142-20628343 GCA_032357445.1 Enteromius radiatus | reverse complement strand
TTGAAATATTTGTATGCATTATTAAGTCATATAAAATGTAATTTCCTAACAAGAAAATTGTGGCTAGTGAAAATGCTAGTAAATTTGGAAAACCACTAGCCACAGTGGCTGGTGACCAAAAAAGTTAATGTCAAGCCCTGATATATATATAAACAAATTACATTCCTAATGAATGCCACTATGCAGTAATTAATTAGTTTTATATGCACGTTTGCATTTTAGTTCACCTCACTCTACAACAATCCTTGCAATTTAACAGTTTACACTGGTACTTTATTTATTAATCAAGACATCCTGTTATGCAGAATGTATTCAGCATTTAGTTTTTTCTTGTTCAAAATAAGATTGTGTATGTGAATTTATTTTTGAAGTGATCGAACATGCCAAATTTAGGTGTCAAAAAAAATGTATGAATTATAAAAATATGAAGTTGCCCAATATAAACCTCTAGGGGTGTAACAGTCAAAGTCACGTGTGCAAAAAAATACAATAGAGAACAGATACAAATAAAAAATAAACAGTGCTTTTCAAACCACATTAAATACGCATTTTCATCACCGTTTGGCATAAATCTGACAATGCATATTTAATGTGGTTTGAAAAGCATGGTTTATTTTTTATTTGTATCTTTTCTCTATTGTATTTTTTTAATTTGCTCTGTTGTGTATTTATTGTCATCGGTCAGGGTGTTACCTGTAAGAGCGCCGCCTAGGCTTCCTCTCCGGTACTGTTTGCCATCTTCACTGAGTTGTCGTTTAAATTTCAGCGCTAAACTGGAGCAGTGAGAAACCTCTGGGTTGCTGGACTTGCGGAAGGGCATCGAGGGGGGGTAGAGGATGTTATCCAGCTGAAAGAAAGATGAGATCAACATGGAGCTCAATCTGGGAAACATTACAGGAAAAGATGACATTAGGAATAGCACTGCAGTGTTTACAAAAATATATAACACATGACTGCATATCCATTACGGACAACGCATTACTAACTAGGTCTAAAACGCCTTGCCTGTTTTAGCTGACATCACTTTTTATTTGTCAACCCCATTAAAAGATAAATACCCATGCATGCCATTTCATTTTGACTGAATTTTTCAATCTCAGCATGAATCGTTATTAATCTTGCATTTGATACTGTTAAACCCCCTTTCTTATCATTATCATCATAACTGTCATTTTAATTTTTTTAAAATGTTAAGTTATATAACCAACGATTTCCTACACTTTCAGTTCATTTGAGGCCCCCTCCAGCATTCACGGAACAAAACAAGCCCTTTTTTCGTACAGATAAAATCTTTCTACACAAGGAAACAAATCTGAGGGCTTTTTCTACCTCAACTGATAAACACATTAGTGGAAATGTCATTGGAGAATTCCAAGACAACAAACTGTTTATTACCAAAGCAGATAGGGTAACATGATTTATCCAAATAAACCCATAAAGTGCAGATTGTGCTTTGTTCAGTTACACATCAGAAGCTCATGATCTGGTTCAGTTCACAGTAAACACTGCTCAACACAAATTCATCTTCTGCTCTGGGTTTCAGTTGCTTATAATGTGCATTTGACAACACAATACGCGTTAACAATCTTCCCAAATGTTACACTGATATACACATCACAAAATCTGTACAAGTTGTAAGAAAGAAAACTAACCTGGAGCTTCAAAATAAATGAAATCCCAACCAAATGTGACTAAAATATCATTATAAACATATGGTTGCACACACCATGAGCAATCACATATAAATCTTGCTTTTTAATTTATTCTAATTTGTTTCTGTCAACGCATAAAAAAAAACATAACTACATTGCTTCTATTATAAATCAACAGAGTGATCTTGCGGTGCTCATTCATTTACCAGATAGACCGCAGAGTAATTCAAGCTATTTTACTATTCCTTGTCCTTCTGAAATGTATACACTATTAATGTGTGCATGTATTTGAAGGCTATTGTGAAGCTCAGAATTTAAATACAGTGAACAATTGGCCTTGAATTTTATTTTTTATTTTTCTATTGTTGCCATATGACATAAACGTCCTTTATTTCCATTGTCAGAAAGAATAGAAAAGCTTGCGGAGCTGAGCAGCACCTCGCTGTGCAACAATGGATGAGTAGAGGAAGAGGTTCCTCCCCACGAATGTAAACAAATGGAGGCCCAGCGTGTTCTCTAACTGGAAGGGAACTCCCTTTGCTTTGAGCAAAGTGAATCACGATTTTCTGTGGAGTAGCTAAAAAGAGCTGCCATGATCCACAGATGAAACACAAACTTATTTGAGAAAACCCAGTTCTTAAAGGGAACGCTGACATAAGACCTTATGGAAAAGACATGAGGTCACCTCCGCCTGGAACCAGTAAAATGCATCACATTTTCATACATAGTGCTGGTGATAAATATTTAACCGCACTTGACATAAATAAATATTGGATTTTGACAACTCTGAGACCGTGACCCTACATAGTTGCGTTTTAAAGTGATTGGTTACATCACATGTTTAATCTGGGACAGGATGACTGAACCAAGTCATTTAAATACTGGCACACTGAAACACCAATGAAAACATTGGGAAAGTCTTATAAAAACATTGAAGGAATATATTTCCAACAATAAATATGCTTCTTATTGCAAACAAATTTATCCAAAATGACTTGTTTGACCAGAATTTATTTGGTTAGAAATAAATAAATATTTTGAAAAGTCAATATTTTAAAGAAGGAAGGGACTTCAAACAATGTATTTGCCACTTACTGTAAGAACATGTTTAAAACTTGATCTAAACATATTTCATAGAGCTTTCCACTCTTGAATGTATCACATATTGAGCAGTAAGATAATCATAATTTATGGGCATCCCAACCCTCACAACACAACATTCTGTCCCAAATACTTTTGCCAAAGTGCTCAGGAAGACATGTCAAGGTGAGCTGGAACAGGAGGAAATGTGCCTTACAGCCAAGTTTACACAAAAAAGTAAGGCTTGCAACTAATATTTTTTATTATCATAACCTAACTTAACATTGTGTTGTGTTTATGAAAAGCTAAACTACTATGAATTTTGATGAAGAGCTTTGAGGCACACTCATCAAAAGGCAAAAGCTATATTTTTTTTTATGATTCATTAAAATCAACCACCTGGAGCAATCTGGCTTCATGCCCAACACTGACAGCAAAGCTCAGCATCTCTCCAGTTCATGGATCACCCTGCCAAAAGATATAAACATCCAAAATATCTGTGTATATATATACATATTACGACAGGTTTAAGACATTAGGATAGGTTTTGTAAGAAGCATTATTTGTGAAAAAAAAAAAAAATCAATATGAAAACATGCACCGTTTATCACACTAGTGTGTTTTAATGTTTAACCAGGAAGTTCGTCACACAATGCAGTTCAGTTCATATTTTTTTCACATTAAACCTTTAGAAATTATTTGCAGAATATGCCTAAAAGGTTATCTTGTAGTTTTGAAAAACAAAATGATAGGTATGTAAAGAAATACATTTCATGGAGAGGGTTTAAGCATAATAACCCTATCAAGCACTTCCACAGCCCTTTCACACACTAAACCACAAAACTGTGTGCTCCTCAGCCAAAATATGCGAAGATGCGATACAATCATGCACAGAATGCAAAAGGTTTGTTCAAAACAATACAATGTTTTCCCTAAAGCAAAAAAACGTTTGACTGCTTTTATACTAACTACTAAGAAGGATAGAATATCTTAATTACAAGATATATATTTTAATATAGACTTCTGAGAAATATGAACTAAAATAAAATAAAATACAATACATTTTATAATTCAATTCAGTTCAATTCAATTAAGGGCCATAAAGTTGAATGTGTCAATGGGGAAACAGCAGTTCTGGTATTACAAAAGACAAGATTACAAGCCACATTAGTTAGTTTTAATAATAATAATAATAATAATACATTTAAAAAATATATATAAAAACGTTTCCTTTTGATTCGTTTACAAAAACTATTTAAAACATACATTAAAAAGATACATATACACACACACGTATATGTGTGTGTGTGTATGTATGATTTTTTTTATGTATGTTTAATGTGTATATATATATATATATATATATAAACACTCACAGAATGGGTCTATTGTCTCACTGAATTATGACTCATATTTTGTTCCCATTGTGTCAACGTCTAGCTGAATCCAAATTTGCTGGCTATATGAGATCTGTCTTGTACACGGTAATATAGAAAGGAACACTAACTCTTTATGAACATAATGTTTGACTGAGACACAAAGTGTCGAAAAGAAGTCAACAAGAAAAAGCCATGAAATATAAACAAAAGTAAGCCTACTGCATGACTTCATAACTTAAAGCAAGCCTACACCAATAGCAAACAAAAACTGTGCCTGCAGAACAGGAGTTCATATTGTATCATTCGTTTTTTCATGAGGCAGTCTTTTTTTTTTTTTTTTTATCCCAGGTCTGCTAGACACAAAATAAGATAACATCTCTTTATGATTTACCATAAGGACAACCCAAACTCAATTTGCACATATTTTACGAGTTGGCTAATTCAAAGGGATCTGTACAAAGGACGACCCTTAATCCCTCTCCTGGGGTCTAGGACAGGTCGTGCGATTAAGCCACCTCATAAAATACATACGAATTTGTTTTGAGATAACGTTGGTAAACATGACATCATAATTGGTCACTCGCCAAAGTTTCTTTACTTATCTCAACTGTCCATCTATAATAAAAAACAATGCTGTAAAATACCCATCATGCATTTTGGCCATGCAAACGGTTAAACTGTGACTCATAGTTACATAATAATAAATTTCTGTTGGACAGAGATAAAGTTACAATTTTATCATGATTTTCATTATTATTCTGATCCCTGATGGTAGATCAGATCGCAGCCAATACAAAGTTCATTTTGGGAATTTGTGAAGTTTAAAGCTTTAATACATCTTTCTCTGATCCTTCCTTTTTATAAACTTTAGAACAAGATTACCTAGGATTTACACCTTTGTTTAGCAGGATTTCATACAAACAGATATGAAAGGTTATATAATTATAGCCCAACTCAAGCAGATTAATCAGTCCTGAACTTTCTAAGAGGATTAAATGTGTGCATCGGTAAAACATCCACATAAACCATCTTTCCTTGCAGGCTGGCTGACTATAAAGGACATTGTCATGAAGGAGATACGAAGAGTTTAATTCGCTGTATAGGGAAACTGCTGTGTGATTTCAGTCTTGAATTGCAGATGAGACACATCTCATGTGTCTCAAAGTCTACTGAAAGCTTTAATGCTATGTACAGTTGAATGGTATTATAACCACATGCTTAGTCAGGTAAAGCTAAAACTGAACGGTTTAATTTCCATACACTTAGATTAAGTATGTGGGCATTACACATAGCATCTATCAAAAATGAATGTCTTTCATAAAACTGCATTTGCATCTGCCAAGTGGGATAAGAAGGAGGAAAAAAAAAAAATAACACATGGCTGCGTAGCCGGTGCTGTGAGAATAGTTGAAATGAATTTGTGAATCAGACAACTAATACTGTAGCACACAGGGAAAATAATGGTATTACAGAAGTCACGTTGTTTTGTTGCAGGTGTTTCTCATTTCGAAGCACTTGAGCATAGCATCAAGAAAGCACATACAGGAAAACCAGACTTCTGAGTTCATCAGTGTGGAAAATAACTGCACCGCAGTGATAAAGAAACGAAAGCAACAGAATTAACTAAGCATTGTGCTGAGATAACAACACACAAGTGCCTATAGCAAAAAAGAAAAACAAAAAGAATAATGATATCCTGAATACTGTACATAAAATGGTTACGTATCTGATGGCATCGATTAGCATATTTACAACTTTGGGGAGGTATAGTTGTCATGTGAAGAGTTCTAGAGAATGACGGCCATTTCTCTGTTATCAGAAGGGCTTGCTGTCCCACGCATAACTGCAATCAGCTTTCAGATGGAAATGTATTCCTAACTGAAGGACCTGTGCACATGCCACGCTGTGTGACCAGATTAGTAACAATATGACACATCACCAAGTGCCCATCATTAATTCAATCAGTAATGCTGGACAGGGATGTTGCAGTGTTGCCTGGAAACTAGTGAGGAGATACTTGATCAAATAGATTTATCTGAAGAACTTGGTTCTTAGGCACGATTCTCAAACAAGCACTCATCTTTAAAAATAAAACTAATAAAATAAAACACTTTCCTTTACCTTTCCGGACCATTTGTTTTTTCTCATTCTGTTTCTCTCCCTCAGGCAGGGTCAAAGTGAAACGAAACTCTGTTACATAATTATATAAAACCTTTTTTATATCAGAGGTACATTTCGCATTTTACATTTAGTCAAGCCATTTAAAAACACTCAGCAACAGTAGGAATAATTAATGTCAGTTTCACCACTAATAGAAATCATGAATGCCTGCAGCCTGGCAAAGCGTCAGTTCCCTTTAGAGCATAATGTATTTTAAAGTTATGATTCATAAGAATGAGGTATACATAAAACACAATTACAGATAATAGCTGGAATGATGCATGCTTTGTTGAACTGAAAAGGCTCAATGTAAATACACTGTTAAACGGCATTTAGAACAACAAAACTGAGAAATAAAGCACTCTTCATAACTGTTACTTGTTGTGCCAACAAACAACTGTGTGCAGAAGTGGTAAACCTTCACTGAATGACCAGTGAACCTCTGCAGATTGCCCCACTGGGTAATACAAGAATTTAGGGGAGAGTTACTTCCTTAAGTGTGCTTGAAACAGTGCAGGAGCTCATTGGAAGGTTGACCCCTTCTCATAACTTTAGCAATTACGTTGAGAATTTGACAACAGGAAGAGGGGGGGAAGTCAAGAGCAAAAGACCTTCTCCAGGGAATGGGTGAAAGTTAAAACCTTTGGATAGTCCCTTATGTTTCTCTCTTTTTTACTAGTGGTTCATCTCTACATCTGCCACTTGATTTTTCATGGTCAATAAGCAAACAAATTCAATCCGAGAGTACATAATATGACTTGTTGGGTCAAGGTTTTAAGTCACCGATTAATTTTGCACATGTGGGCATTTTGTTGTTTTGTTTTGTCACCAGAAATGTCTGCACTCATAACAAAGAAGGGCAAAATTAAAATAGCATTATAATGGTAATTTCATATAGTGGTGACGCACATGGAGGCAAAAATGGGCTTCAGATGGTTTAGGCCTTTAGACCTCTTCCTAAATACACACAACAGATCTAGGTCATTTACCCTTCCTACCCGCTTACAAACAGCAGTGTTTGTTTACATGTTGATGTCATAGGACCTTCTGGTCATCTTTGTGTATCAGATTACTTTACTTTTGCATTACACGGCCATGAAAACAGATCTCAAACTCCAACCTCTGCTATCCAGTCCTGCTAATGTCATTAGAAACACATTTTCCACTACTAAAGGTTGTCTGAGCATCTGATTAGTGGCATCTCATGTGTCACTGTCAGAAATGAATCAACATGAAGGCCTATATCATATGCAAAAGGTCAACCTCATACGATAGAAGCTGCGCTGTAGTCTGTGTGCCTAAAATAGCCAAGGGTAATATTTTAAACAACATGAAACCACCAGCCACAACAGCATTGAAACATGAAACATGGGGAACTGGTAAGGTCTTATTTGGTTATGCTTTACGCAAAGGTGTACCACACAATGGTATTTTTTATGCTTAATGAGGTAATGAAATAAAGAATCAAACTGTTCTTGATATGTACACATGTAAGTGTTACTCTGCAATAAGGGATGTAATGATGCATCCAAAACTAATTGAAAATCGATAAATTAGTCAAATAGGTGTTAAATGAATTGCAACACACAATTGGTGGTGGAAGTTCATATGAAAACGGACTGTCTTCAGAAATGTTTAGATAGTATTTTCATTTCATCTCGTATCATGCATATTAAAAGTACTGTTTATAGTTGCAGGGCTGCTTTGTTTACAGTGGTAGCTAAGTAAATGCCTTATTGCACTCACATTATTGTACAATTTCAGGTTTGTAACCATTAAGTGGCATTTTTTTCCATACTGACAGCTGAAGTTTTGTAATCCATGGTAGTCTTCACAGGCCAAGGCCTGCCCATGAGGCCATTTGACCGATGTCAAACAACCAATCGCAGTCCGTTTCATTCAGTCACACAGTTTGGGGTGTAGAAATGTCACCGGTGTGTAAAACTCTGACATATTTTAAAGATTCTATGGAGTGGCGGATGGTCTCCTGAGGGATCTCCTCCCAGACCTGGACTAAAGCATCTCAACTCCTGGACAGTCTGTGGTGCAACGTGGCATTGGTGGATGGAGCGAGACATGATGTCCCAGATGTGCTCAATAGGATATAGGTCTGGGGAACGGGCAGACCAGTCCATAGCATCAATCCAGCCACATGACATCTAGCATTGTCTTGCATTAGGAGGAACCCAAGGCCAAGCGCACCGGCATATCGTCTCAAAAGGGGTCTGAGGATTAGGCTACCTCTGGAACGTTCTCCATGGCATCTCCAGACTCTGTCACGTCTGTCACATGTCCTCAATATGAATCTGCTTTCATTTGTGAAGAGCACATGGTGCCAGTGGTGAATTTGACAATCTTGGTGTTCTCTGGTAAATGCCAAACGTGCTGCACGGTGTTGGGCTGTGTTGGGGGTGTCTTGCTAATTTCCTATAAATTTCCACCTGTTGTCTATTCCATTTGCACAACAGCATGTGAAATTGATTGTCAATCAGTGATGCTTCCTAAGTGGGCAGTTTGATTTCACAGAAGTGTGAAATCCAGAAATCCTATATAATTCAATCCGATGACGACTTTGAAACTCCTGAACTGTTTCCACTTTTGTGTGCCATATGCATCAGATGTTTAGTCAACATTCTGTAGGGTAGGTTAGGTTTAAGGTCCTTCTACAAATTTGTACCTCGTAAAATACATATGATTTTTTACAAATACTAATTTTATGAATTTGTACTAATTAGCCACCTATTAAAATCCAATCAGGTTGGACTCATGTCTGTTAAAGTAGATATATAGAAATATTAAGAAATATAAAGAAATATTTACCAAATTTTATGAACATCGACAAACATAATATAAAAATCTAAAACTGCATTTTTTAAAAAAATAGTATTTAACGTATCGTCTTTATCATATGGAACGACTCAAGTAGTTTTTGTTGAATCAAGCCAGTGACTAAACAGTCAACGTCGAACTGTTCCTGTTAGAAGCATGAAAACCATCTGTTACCTAGTGATTATATCATACTCTTTATACTGTACATCTCTTTGTAACAACTTCAGCAGTAGATTCAATGTAAGTGCGATTCTTTCTGTGACTTGATTTTTCGATTTTCATCAAACCTGCTCTTTTAAGTCAACAACACATTTCACCCTGCTCAACGAGTATTATAAACGCACTTTAGGAATCAGAATTGTCTCTTCAGTAGACATGATTGTGTTCGACAACAGTGCAGTGCTGCACCGGGAGTAGATTTAAATATGTCATAATCAACACTTTTTCTGTGATCACATAGTCTTTGCAGCTGTTATAGTAAAAGCGCAACTAATTAAAGTAAAAGTTTGAGAGAGTTCACATGAAAGGGTGTCCTGTTCCATTATTTACAACCTAAATTAAACACACCTGAACCAGCTAATCAAGGTCTTCAGGATTACTTGAACTTTTCGGTAATACTTTAATATAAGGTTCATTAGTCAACAATATTAATTAATATGAACTACGAATGAACAATACTTCTACAAATCACAAGTTGTGTTTGTTAATATTAGTTAATGCACTGTGAATGAACATGAATAAACAATGAACAAAAAAACAACTTTATTTTCATTTAACTAACTTCAATAAAGATTAATAAATAGGGTAATAAATGCATTGTTCCTTGTTTGTACAGGTTAGTTCCTACATTAACTACTGTTAACAAATGACAACATTGTAAAGTGTTACCAACTTTTCAGGGTGTTGAGAAAGGGCGGAGCTTAATTCTGTGGGGCACTGGCGCCACATGATTGGATTGAGCTCTCTCTCTTGCAAGATATTTTGTATCTCAAGAGAATAAGGGACTAATCAGTTATTAAGGTTTAATAAATACACAAACAATTTGTTATGAACAGTTAAAGATTCAGAGACTCAATTGCCTTGAGTTGCTTGCTGTACTGCTGACCCTGCATCAATTTTACCGGTTCTGTGGGACCAGCATGTACTTGTTCGCTCCAACAATCTCACGACCTCAGCCGACAGGGTGGTGTCCGCTCCGCTCGATGAAGAGGATGGGAGACTTGCATGCATTCTCGGTCAACAAGTCATGCCTAGAATTCGGTCCGGCCTACTCTCACATTCTCCTGAGACCCAGACCTGGTTATGTACCCAAAGTTCATGCCCTTTCGGGATCAGGTGGTGAACCTGTAAGCACTGACTTCAGAGGAGGCAGACCCAACCATTGCATTACTGTGTCCCGTACGCGCTTTGTATCTTTATGTGGAACGCACTCTGAGTTTCAGGAACTCCGAACGGCTCTTTGTTTGTTTTGGAGGCCAGCAAAAGGGGAATGCTGTCTCCAAACAGAGATTAACCCATTGGGTGGTTGATGCCATGACCTTGGCATATCAGGCCATAGGTGAGCCGTGCCCCCTAGGAGTAAGAGCCCACTCCATGTGGAGTGTTGCCTTCTCCTGGACACTGGCGCCTCTCTTACAGACATATGTAGAGCTGCGGGTTGTGTAACACCCAACACCTTTGCCGGGTTTTATAACCTCCATATAGATCCTGTGTCCGAGAGGACTGGGAGGGTGTCGGCTTGCTGCGCCATTCCTCTAGGATCTGAGTGCTTTCCTCCAGTATGGCCGGAAGGTCTACTGGCTCCTCCTTGCCCGTCAGTTAAGGTTAGCCGGAGTAGCCTTGACTGTGCCAATAGAGGGGCATTCTTCACTCTCTCTGCCCATTGGCATTTTTTTCTCCGGCTTTTTCCTACTGTGTCCCCCTCATTTTGGTTCAGTTCCATTTCTAGCCGCCTAGTTCTGGGTGCTCCGTCCCCAACATGCTTATCCGGGCACTAGGGGTGGCACGGTTCACAAAACCCACGGTTCGGTTTGTATCACTGTTTTAGGGTCACGGTTTTCGGTTCTGTACGGTTCTTGTTATTTTTTCTTTTAATCTTTAA
>JAUCMS010000095.1:20606890-20617042 GCA_032357445.1 Enteromius radiatus | reverse complement strand
TACGGGGCACGAGGCTACATTGCGCATGTCATGAACCGTCGAACCATTCGATACATGCATGCACCGAATTGAGACACGTGGCCACTTTTGGCCCCCAGGGCATTGGGATGGTCATGATGTAACAGCCTTCGTTCAGTCCCGCTCACGTAGCGTGACCTTCCAGCTGAGTGACCCATTCATGGCACAGGCCGGGTTGTGGCGTTTTCCACACAAGGGTTACACACGTAGCCAAGACGTTTTCTGACCTTGTATGCATGTCAACCTGTTGCTGGGAACTGCCAAAACCAAAATATGACCTTTTCATAACCCATAATATGGGCACCTTAATATAACTAGAATATAATAGAACTTCTTCTGAAAGAAGAAAGTCTAGGATGCTTTGAGGTGGAGTAAAATGTTATTTTTGGGTAATCAAATAAATGCAGACTTGGTGAGTGTAAAAGACTTAAAATATAACATAAAATAAATAATTAAATATGTAAATTCATGACCTTTTTTGAATAGTAGTGTATATTATGCAGAAGTGTCATCAGAATACATGGACACTCATGAAGGACCTTCAATTTAGAAAGATGCTTTAAAAGAATCCAGATGGTGTGTAAAGCATCTACAAACAAAGCATAATGAGGCCACGCTAACCAGTCAGACCTAGGCCCCTTGATTTACACTGCAGCCATGAACTTGCCCTACCTGGACGAAATCTCACTTGCAGTCTACATGTAAACAGGCATGCAAAAAAAAACAAGTCAGTAACAGCAGGAAGAAACCTTTTTAACATTTTGGCCTTGAAACCTTGGAGACCTTTGGCACAAAGCAAAAGCTACAGCTCTCAATGGTCCATAGCCTTTTAGTCTGGCAGAGTTATGTCTGAAACAACAGCCTCATATCCTGAGAATCAGCAAAGGAATTGAGGAGGCTGCTCAAACAATATCAAGTTAATAAGACACTGTGGGCTCTAACAATCCTTTATAATGCCATGGAGAAACAATTATGTGAACAGTTAAATTTTTTAATTGCATTAATTTTATACGTTTATGACTGTAAACTCATGTCGTTCATAGAGGCAATGACTAATCTTGCATCAGTTGCTGAGCCCTCCATTTTCTAAATAAAATTTCCTGTCCTACGTGGTCGTTATTAAAGGAGGAGTTCATCAAATACTTAAGATTCTGTCCTTTAACTCATCTTATTCTAAACGAGTATGCTTGTTCTTTTTCCTCTAGAACAGGGGTCATCAAACATGATCCTGGAGGACAGGAGCCCTGCAGAGTTTAGCTCCAACTTTCCTCAACACACTTGCCAGGAAGTTTCAAGTATACAGAGTAAGACCTTGATTTGCTGCTTTGGGTGTGTTTAATTAATTAGGGTTGGAGCTAAACTCTGCAGGACACCAACCTTCCGGGACTGAGTGTGGTGACCCCTTCTCTAGAACACAAATGAGAACTGAACAATTTCCATGCAGAGAACTTACAACAGGTCATAGTAACCAGAGGCTGTAAAGGTCCAATGAGGCCAGCATATATAAATAACAGCAAAACTAGTCCACTTGTGCTCTATTCCAAGTTCTACAAAATCATAGTGTGATGTTATTGACAGAAAATCATCTCCATCTGCTACTCAGTTTTATTCTCAACCCTCAGGTGAACATAAAAAAAAAAAAAAACATTTGTGGGACATTATTTTTTTATAAAAAGTGCTATAGAAAAGTGCTGCGTGAAAATTCTTCACAAATTCTATTAAAAACAAACAAACTAATTAATAAGTAATTATCACTGTTGGATTATTTAATGGCATATGGGCCATAAGTACAATTAAGATGTAACATGAAATTTATTCAATAACAGCACAGATAACTTCAATTTATTTTGAGATAACTAGAATTAAAAAAAAAAAAAAAAAAAAAAAAAATAAATAGGAAAAAATATTTATACTCCTAAATGATGAAAAACTCCAGTGCAGCAGCTAACGTCATAACTGTACATCTGCCTGACCTTAACATTTCCCCTGCTCCATTTCCAACTAAATCATGTTCCTCTGAAGGTTAAACAGCTCACATTACTGTGCTGGGGTCAGCCTCACCAGAACGACCCGGTGTCACAGAAGTTCCCATTCCCCGAAAAGAGGCATGTCCCCGCTCACACTGCACTGCTCCTTTCCCCTGAAGGTTTACTGGTTCAATAGCCCTGCAAAATCTCAGTAGCAAAGCCATGTTTCCTGTGTTGACAAAACCTCCCTCTGGACATAAACAGATGTGTGGGTTTTAGAAGCATGATCGTGTACACGTGCTTGCACATTTCTTATATGTGGAGGAAAAGGAAATTGCTCTTCATCTTTATTTGGACATGTTCATTCATGAAGGAACTCCCAAAATGCCAGAGAAGTATGCCAGATGACAGGGTGTCTGCAAGCAAACATCAAACCACACCATGCAGAATTAGTGTTACAATGTAACTTCAAATGAACAATCTGTGTTCAGTACAAGACAAAACTCAGTCTGCAACATTTGTGGCATAATGATGCTTTCTATAACATGTCCACTTCTTCCTTTTCTTAAAGAAACCAAAAACAAACAAACAAAAATTATAGTTTACATTAAGAAACTTGCAATGGAAATGAATGAGTCTAGTCCATGAAGGCTAAAGTACTGAACCGGAGTCCAACACCAACTTTTCTGTGTAAAGTTAATTCAAGTTTACAGCTTTGTTGCCATGAAAGCCCAATGGTATAATCTCAAATATTACCAAAAAAAATGCTATATAAATAAAAATTAAAAAAAAAACTGCTGTAAAAAAAAATGCTGTATAAACCTATATACAGTAACTTGTGGTGAACCTCTACTTTAGATCATATCGTTTAAAACGCACAAAGATTAAAAACGGCTTCACCAAAAAGAAAATGCTCTTTGTGAAATCAGGTTGTGAAACCTGTCAAAAGCAGAAAATTATTATTTGGAATGCAGTAAATTCATATAACATTTAAGATGGACAGCGTGTGAACTGGAACACAGTGTGGGTATGTACTGTACTCAGAAAGCATGCAGCAAGACAAAACTGGATCATTCCACAAAGTATTTGCAATCTATATTACACTTGCAGTGTAGACTTTGTAGTTATAATGGGGATATATAACAGGACCAAGTTTTGTGAAGGGTTTGCTCTGTGTGCAGTATATACTGCATGTCTAAAATCAAGATAAGACTACTGCATCCCAAATCATAGGATACTCCAAAAATAGTAAGCCACAGACATCTGGAAGTTGAACATGATATATGTTTTTAGAGCACATCTAAAATATGCATTCTTTCCCAAAAATAAAATAAATAAATAAAGGCTGTTGGTTTACTCGGTTTACTTTTGAAAAAAATTTAAATTAAAATAATTACAATTATTAACACTTTCAACATACCTCACCTCGACCTAAACCTATAAGTAATCTAAGAGAGCTAATGTGACATTTTAAATGATTGTAATGATTTTGCACAGCAATTCAAAATACAAAAACAAAAAAAGTTAATATTGTTACAATGTTTTTTTGGCAATGAAAATTGTTCCAAACAAAGCCACACCACCGAAACTGTTGTACCCTTGCAAGCAAAACACAACTTTTTTTTTTTAATACTGTACGAGTCAATTGTTTAGAACGAATTAAGTGTGTCAATGAATTAGTGACTCAATTCTATCATTTTTCTTTAGCCTTTTGAACATACTGGTTAGATAAATTACTGAATGAATCACTTATTAAGACAGTGACTTGCCACCAACTATTAGTGGTTTTAGTTTCATATTTACAATATCAATTCGTAAAAAACAAAAAAAAATTCTAATTGCACATTTACCTGTGCTTGTTTTCACCGATTTGGCATTTGTCTGATGGTCTGTTAATTAATTAGATAATAATTTTAAATCACTTGATTTATAAAGATTTCTGCTACTTCCACTGCTCATTTATAGTGTAGACAGTGCTTAAAAAGTGTTAAGCAACCAGTACACACTTCCCTAAAAAAACGGATGTATTTGCCAAGCCTTTCACTTTCCCTGGATCCTCAGGCTTAGCGTGTCTTTGATAACGGAGTATTGTAAACAGAATCTATCTCAGACAGCCATCACCTCACAACATACAGATACAGATACATTTCTGAAGAACAGACGCCACAGTTCACATTGGATACATTACAGAATGGTTTGTTGTCACCTCAGCCAAGTTTCCACACAGGTGTTAACAGCAAGCCATAACTTTATAATAGCAAACCACACAGTCAACTATACTGCTATTATAGGATCTGCAGCTTCAAATTCAACACCATTTCAGCATTCCAATGTTTTGTTCTTATAAAAGGTTATATTCTACCTACACTACAACAGAAATGTGATGAGTAAACAATATTAATACATTAATCAAAATAATAGTTTGAAAAAGTTCTTCTTACCCTACACCCATCAGAAGACGCACTTTCACAGCACTGATGTGTACTTGTCAACGCCATTAAAAGGTTTTCACAACGCTATATCAGTCTCATCAACAGTAGACTAAGAGAAACCAATAAATCAACAGCAAACAGATAGGTGTGCTGAGGATGATGAGATGACATCACCCTCAATGGACACAGGAGAAACTCTAAACAGATTAACAGCAAATCCTCTTAGCAAGCAAGCCATTCATTCTATCAACACTGTACATCCTCTTTACAGGTCTGAGAAACCCTGTTAAAATAAATGGATGGTTATTTATAACTCCGGAAATGGAGTTTCACTTGTTAAGTTCTGCTGAGATCTCCATAACAGATCATTCTGATTGAGGAAAATATAAATGGCACATAACGGTGCTCATCATTTAGAGGACAATTCACCCTCATGAGATCATGAATGATTCAATTTCACTGTCAAAAATATGACCAGAAAAGATTACAGGCATGAAATTGAGTCTGAGAGATTATGACAATAATCAGCGAGACATTAACATAACTGTAATAATGTAATATCATCTTGAGGATTAATGCCTCAAGTACAGAAGAATATATGGACATTCAATGCCATTCAAAATGTGGGGTCAATAAGATTCTTAATGATTTTTTAATGCTGCTTATGCTCATCAACGCTGCATGTAATCAAAAATATAGATAAAAAAACTAATGTTGTAAACTTTATTGCAATTTCTAATACTGATTTCCTATTTTAATATACTTTAAAATATAATTTCTTTTAATCACACCGCAATGGATTTTTATCTGCCATTACTTCAGTCTTTAGGGCCACATGAGCCTTTAGAAATCATTCTATAGCATTTCTTCAAATCTTTTTTTTTTCTAACAATATAAGTTTTACTATCACTCAACCATTCAACACATGCTTGCTGAATAAAAATATTTCCTTTAAAAAAAAGAAAAAAAAAAAACAAAAAAAAGAACAAAGAAGAAAAAAAAAAAAATTACCCCAAACTTTTGAATAGTAGTGTATTATAACAAACAAAAAAAAAAAAATCGAAAAATATTTAATTAACACTGTTCTTTTAAACACTGAATTTATCCAAGCATGCAAAACAAAACAAAAAAGTATCACAGGTCCCAAAAAATATTAAGCAACACGACTGTTTACAACACTGATAATCAATCAACATATTAGAATGATTTGTGAAGGATGATGTGATACTGAAAACTGGATAATGATGCTGAAAATTCATCTTTGCTTCACAGGAATAAATTATAATGTATATTAAAATAGAAAACTGTCTAAAATAGAAAACTTGCAATAGTATTTCACAAAATTGCATTACAGGGGTTTTTTTGTTTGTATTTTGATTAAATATATAGCCTTGTTGAACTTCTTTTAAAAAAAAATTTAAAATCTTACTGATCCCAAACTTTTGAATGGTAACATTTCATTTTATTTTATTTCATCCACCAACATATGAATGCGGTCAACATATGTTTGGCTTAGGGCAACCCAAGTTCAAATCCCAGACTGTGCTTCACTAGGACACTCTCTGAGCTAATAAAGACACAACGCCTGTCTGAACAAAGCCTGGGAGATGTACTATCCCTCAACAACTTGCTGCTCTTTCATCATCAGTTCATTATTCAAAGGTTACTGCACCATTAGCAGCACTGAAGGGAACTGGTTGAGTTAATGTTGCTGCGTAAGGCCGTTGACATGCCCAAACAAATATAGAACAGAACCTGCCTCAGCAGAATTAACGTTCAAAACCGCACATTAAGACTGGAAATGAGAAAGTTTTTACCAATCAAAGCCACATGGCTAAAACCAAAAACCTAACAGCTACACCACAACCACAGTCCCAGAAAGCTGCCTGACCTTGTCTCTAAAGCAAAAACTTTAAGCATCAAAGACACGTTCAGGACAGTGTTGCTGTCTTTCCATTGACATCTTTTGCTTTTCTGGGGCAGTATTCATGAGGGAAGGGTGAAAAGAGAAAGAGGCTATTTAAGAGAACTAAATCGGGTTGATGGGTGAAAGCGGTCAAGTTTGGGATGAAATACTGTAAATGCACAAGAAATAACTAAGGCGGCAAAAGAAAATTGAGGATCCAAACATTTTGGTGTGTTGAGCATGAAATCAAATTTTGATTTTTATGATTTTGAACATAATTTGAACAACTATAAAAACTATTTTTTTGTTGTTTTGTTAATAACTGGAGCATGCAATATTCTTCTTTGTTAAGAGTGTTTGTGACGGTACCATAGTTCTTACAAATACAGAATAATTATGATATTAACACATTTCAAATACTATTAAGGTATTTCAAGTCCATATCGTCCACGTCCTTTTTGTAAGTCCTGACTTAAAGTCTTTCCATTCATCATTCTGACATTATAACAAAAAACAGTGATGATAATGCCTTAACATATATTGATTTGTATTTTTTCCACTAAAATCCTGACACTTAAATGTCATAAATGCTGTTAACTACATTACCACAAGTACCTGCAGATCGGGCCCTTTGATAGTTCACATGAAGGGTGTACAAATATGCAATAGTTGGAATCCCCTCATGTAAACAAGCAGCAGCAGGGTTTCTCTGAAGTGTGTCTTCTGCATTGTAATACCATTGTGTAAATGAGTAGATGTATCTCTATGAGCTTCGGATGACTTGTTCCCACTGGCTTGACCTGGCCTGAGAGCGACAAGCATCTCAGGTATCTGATTGGTGTGGCAAAGCTATCTAATCCTCAGGCAAGCCAATTAGACGTCACTCCCAGTGAAAAGGGTCTGACATATTAGCTATGCTAGACAAACCAGTCAGGAAGAGTTTGACAATGACTAACCTACTTTTCAAGTTAGACTAGGCAAACAAAGATCACAGAATCCCTCCTTGGTTTTAAGAACCTATTGTATGAACAAGCAAAAGGATCTTTTGTTTTTACATGTGCAAACCAAACACAACATATACGGCTTAATGAAACTGAAACCAG
This sequence comes from Enteromius radiatus, assembly GCA_032357445.1. Lineage (NCBI taxonomy): Eukaryota > Metazoa > Chordata > Actinopteri > Cypriniformes > Cyprinidae > Enteromius > Enteromius radiatus. The sequence goes on along the minus strand of JAUCMS010000095.1, from coordinate 20,609,616 downwards.
ATGAAAATGCATGTGAGAAATGTCAAAGTACACATGCAGAATAGCTGTAAACAAACACCTACAAATGACAACTGAATGATTTACAGCTGAATGGCAGAAACTCCCTGTCTGCAATCACTCAGATACAATACAACGGAGCTACACAGAGTACAACATACACTTTTTTGGTTATGTCAAGTGGAAAGCAAGATCTGTTTAGATGTGGAGCAAGTGATTACATTTTGATAAAATGTTATGAAAACACAAAAGTGCCAATTCACAATAAGACCCACTACATGCATTAATAAAATAACTTAAGTTATAAAATACTGTAAATAAATCAAATATTATATTAAGTGTTATTGTGCCAATATAATAAACAATGCATCCAAATTTTACAAAAAAAAGGCAAATTCATTTCCATTATATTATTAAATATTTTCTTTTATAAACTAAAGTTTAATACTAGTAGTCTTTTGATAAAGGGATTTATTAATTATCAAAAATAATTACATCAATACATTTCTGCTTCTATTGAATATTGCAATACAATATGCAAACGTGTTTATTTATTTCTTTAATCTATTTATTAGACATGCATGAATAGCAACTACATAGAAAAAAAAGAAAAAAAATTAAACATGTGGAGGAGGTAACGTGTAAAACATTGTTATTCAGCAAGCGAATATACTACAGTCTTACAATTTAGTATGCAAGTTACGGTGATATTACAATCAACACCTGACTGTTTGAAAGGCTATTATTTATAGAGAGAAATTCCGATTTTATCATTTCATTCATTCATTCATAAACAAATAAACAAACAAATTACATGTGTACCACTTAGGTTAGGGGTTTGAGCAAAACATGTTTGCTGGATATCAATCAGTATCAATGAAAGAAAATATATTCCTCTCCAGTATCTCCCAAACAGTGTTCAAAACTAACGTGGTAAATCTTTATCCAGTCAACAACATGAGCGTTTTTGCTCAAACAAACACACCTGCAGTGACGCGCTTATAGCTTTCATTTTACAAACACACACAAACTTAATGTCACGAGTGCTTCGTGCTATCACAATTACTGTAATGTACTTTACCATTTCGTCCTCGTCCCCTTCATTTTCTCTCTCTTCTTGGTGATCCCCATTTCTCGATTTTATGTCGTCGCTGCATTCTTCACAATCATTTACCTTCACTTTTTGGTCAAGACCTACAAAATCTGAGGAGTGACATTTAAATTCCTCAAAGTGTAACCGGGATTCATACGGCTCTGCTTGCGTCTCGCCCTCTGACAGCGTGTCGGAGCCTGATGAATCTTCTCCGCCACCTCCAAATGTTTCTGACTGCTCACTCTCCATTGCCCTAAAACATCACGTTAATTATCTTAAAATAATGACATGCTGAAGGACACCTTATCTGAGCTCCTGCTAAGCGCCCGAGAGAACTCCCTTCACTGTCCTGCTGTAATTTTAACTATCATCAGACTTCAAAACATGACAAACATCCATTGAAAGTGAAGTTTGTAGCGCGTCCTGCTTCACGCATTGCAGCAGTGTCTTTAACTAAAGTCTGCATTCATTGGCCAAACAAACTCCGCCCAACAGCCAATGAGAAAACAGCGCGCTGGTCAAGGCCTTTTAAATCGATGGCGCACTATTGACCTTCGCGCCCACACAAAAAATGTTGTCCAATGAAGAACACTGACAGGTGTTGAGTTGCCATTTACAGCAAGGATAACGAGGCACTCTGTTTCCCAAGAAACACTAATTATGTGTGTCATTTTACATGTAGGCCAGTGATTTGGCTTTATTGAGTACTATTGTTCGGTTTAGGCTGCTTCCGTCTTATGTTTCCGATTAGAACGGGTTTCCCATGTGCACTGAAAAAGACTTAAGACAAGCCTTGAAATCAGTGAATGACATAAAACCAAAATAGCATTTATTTTAAAACATCTTAGATTTTACATTTAAAAACAAGACATTGTCATTTTTCAAAAAGTAATAGGAGCTAGTTGGTTGACATGTACAGGAAGTTGCAAAGAAGTCAGCTGAATTTCAAAAGGGGACTAAAATGTAAATGAATCATCTCTGTAAGTGCAACTGTCATGTGCTTTAGGGGAAATCAAATCTCGAATGCATGTATTGTATTGTAAATACAGTAAGCTGTCAAGTTTCTCCAAAATGAGTTTTTTATTTGCAGTTGTGTGAGCCTTGATGATTAAAATATGTTTAAATTAGTTTTTTCACCATGCAAGTCAACCCTGGAAATATTTGTTAATTCCATTTTTTTAAGACTGCTTACTGTAATATGCCAATCACCTTTGTCTAAAAAAGTGACTGTAATTTTTATAGAAATAATTTACAACAGTAAACATAATTTATCCGCCACATCTATGTAAACTTCTAATTTGCATGTCAATATTTTTTTTTTACATGTAAACTGATGATGACAATCTCCATATACACGTGACCAAAATTATTGGTTGATTGATTGATTAGGTAGGTAATATGCCAAAGCACACATCCCAAGCATATGTATGGACTGTACTGTATGTGTGTGACAGGTTTTTTAACTAAGTGGATGATTTCATGAACATTAACTTATCGTTTTTTTGCTCTATTATTTTAAAAGGGAAAAAGAGTCTAAAGAAGTAATCCAATTTTTGTTTTTATTAGTGCTGGGCAACGATTAATCGCGATTAATCGCATCCAAAATAAAAGTTTTTCTTTACGTAATATATTTGTA
>JAUCMS010000095.1:20542083-20559461 GCA_032357445.1 Enteromius radiatus | reverse complement strand
ACAGTATGTTATGTCCATGTACTGAACTCTTATTATTCAACCATGCCAAGGTCAATTCAGTTTTCCATTCTATGGCAGCTTTAAGGCGACAACAAGGTCCCAAGAGGGTAAGAGGTGTGGTCTCGGGGGGTTCATCCGATGCACACCTCTAAGGAACTGAACGATGAGTTGGTGCTTCCCGAGGGACGCGCCCTCTACTGCCTCATGATATGCAGCTATAACAGCGACATACACTTTGAGAGTCGAAGGGGACAGCCTGCACTCCATCTTCTCTTGCAGGAAAGAAAGCACAACTGCGATCGTGCATCTCTGTGGGTCCTCTCCACGTGAGGTACACCAGTCAACGAATAGACTCCATAATTTTCCATGGAGGGGCTGCCGCGAGGAGGTGAGGTCTGGAAACCAAGTCCGGGAGGGCCAGTAGGGCGCTACTACCAAGACTTGTTCCTCGTCCTCCCTGATCTTGCACAGGGTCTGTGCAAGGAGGCTTACTGGGGGGAAGGCGTACTTGAGCCCCGGAGGCCAGCTGTGTGCCAGCGCATCCCTGCCGAGTGCTGAGGATGAGGCATCCGTGTTGACCACAACATGCCTGGAAACCTGTCCTAAGGGCACTCCCACCCGTAGGAAAGCAGAGTTCGACCACGGGCTGAAGAGGCGGCGAGACTCCGGGGAAACGCCGATCCGAAGTGGGCCACGATGCCATGCCCATCTCGGGACCCATATGAAGCAAGCCAAGAGGCGTGACCGCAGCTGCCATAGGCCCCAGGAGCCTCTGAAAAGTTTTGAGAGGGAGCGATGTTTTGTGCCTGAACGTATCTAAGCTTCTCAGCATGGCCTGCGCGCTCACTGGTGAGGTGGGCAGTCATCTTGATTGAGTCCAGCTCCATACCCAGATAAGAGATCCTCTGCACCGGGGAGAGTTTGCACTTCTCTCGGTTAACCTGAAGACCCAAATGGCTGAGGTGGGGAAGCACTATGTCCCTGTGCATATACAACAGATCCTTCGAGTGAGCTATTATCAGCCAGTCGTCGAGATAGTTGAGGATGCGGATGCCCATCTGCCACAGTGGGGAGAGGGCACCCTCCGCAACCTTCATAAAGACGCAGGGTGAGAGTGACAGGCCAAAGGGTAAGATTTTGCACTGATATGCTCGACCCTCAAAAGCAAACCGTAAAAGAGGTCTGTGTCGAGGCAGAATCGAGACATGAAAGTACACGTCCTTCTTTGATGGCTGCGAACCAACCCTGGCTCCAAATGCATGTTAGTATGTGCTTCGGAGTGAGGATTTTGAAGGGCATTCACCGATTCAAAATTCTCAGATCCAGGATCGGTCTCAACCCACTGCTCTTGTTGGGCACGATGAAGTAAGGGCTGTAAAGCCCTGACCTCATCTCAGCTGGAGGGACAGGCTCGATTGCGTCCTTCACCAGTAGGACAGCAACCTCCGCGCACAGTACGGCAGCATCGCTCTCCGATCTGACCAAAGTGAAGCGAACGCTGCAACACCGGGGCGGGAGCCTGGCAAACAGAATCTAGGGGAATCAAGGGAACGTTGACCGCCGTGCCAGCCGTGGGGCAGCCCGTAGGGGGACGGGGCAGGGACTGTGTGTCTGGCTATGCTGAGCAGCACTTACCTGCATCCCTCGATCCCGCGCTGGCGACTCAGTTCCCTGGGTCTGCATCTGAGGAGACAAAAACATTTGGGTCAGATGGGGTGATGAGTTTTTTGTTAAGACTTGCACTTCCTGTGTGCACAGAAGCTCCTGGCCCTCCTCCGGGAGTGGGGACAGAGATGTCATCGACGTCGCCCGAAGAGTAGTCCTCATCACTTCCGGGCTGCCTGTGCCAGGAACGCTTCCCGCCCCTCCGGGTGTTAAAAGCTGGTCCCTGAGCAGCAGGCAGCACCCCTCGCCTGCGGCCAGCTCGACGACGGGCGGGGGTCGGAGCAGGAGGTGTGGAAGCCCTTGGCGACGAGCAGGTCAGTGGCAGCGCGGAGTTCCTGCATCGCCCCCTGGTCTGGCCCACTCTTGTGCAGGAGCTGCGACACTTTAGCCTGATAGACCTGGAGCGTTGCCAATGCCCGGCGGCATAGTAAGCGTTCCCATCAGGGTGGACGATAACTCACATGCCGCGGACAGGAGATGCGACTGGTCACAACAGGCGGCCGCACCGCGCGGGCAGAAGTGCACCGCAACAGCGTGCTCCACCTGAGGGATCGGCCCCGAGGCAGCATCAGCCTGGCCATCTGACTCACCCTCAGATGCTGCCGAAGAAATCTCAGCCTGTTACCATATTGTCTATGGTCAAATTTAATATTATCAACCACAGAGCAGCCTTTTTTCACTGTAAATATTTACGAACAGTTTTACAGTGATTGTCACTTTCTTGTATTAAGCATAATTTAATGTTATTACTAGCACTGTCAAACTATTATTTGTGATTAATCGCATCCAAAAAGTTTTTGTTTACATAATATATGTGTGTGGTGTGTATATTTATCATGTATACACACATACAGTATATATTTTCAAAATATTTACATGCATTTACATGTACATATTTATATTCCTATAATTTATATATATGAGAACATTTGTATAAACATAACATTTAACTGAAGTATATACACATGCATTTATATATATGCATAATAAATATAATAAAGAATACACACACATATATAACTGTTATGTAAACAAAATCTTTTATTTTTGATGCGATTCATTGCAATTAATCATGTGACAGCACTAGTTATTACTATAATAAATACATTTTACGTGTAACAAGAACACATTCAAATAAAGAGTTATCACCATTATATCTTAGCTTTATAATTATTGTTTTCATAAAGTCTTTCTATCTTTATTTTTTTGTGTCGTTGTTTTAAATATAAATCTGGACATTTTTATTTATCAAAATACAAAAATAAATAAATAAATGTAACAATGGACTGTAAGAATGAGACACTCTTTCACCTCATGTTCTGTCTTAGTGGTGATGATTCCAAATCAGATGAAGAGGAGGAGTCCATGTCTGAAGGAGAAATGGCCAAACTGATGGAGGAGGTGGAGGAGAAGAAGAAACTGATAGCAAACATCAGGAACAAGCCCTGGCGAATGAGAAGACGGCTGAAAGTCCTCAAGTACTGAGGAAACTTATGCAAATCCAAAAAATGTTATGATAAATGCTGAAGAGACCCCCTGTAGCCAGGACTAAATTCACAATAAAGTGTTTTTCTAAAACTTAAAATTACTTATAAATACTTGCATGAAGACATTATTTTATTATTTTATTAATTGGTTTCAATAATTTGTATTAATTGGGTTAATTCACTGGTCACAGGAATAACTAACAGGGATACTCCACACACACACAAAATACAACAGAAGATAGTTTGAAGAACACTGAAAACCAAACAACTTCGTATCAAAATGTTTCTTAAAAAGACCATTTTTTATGTTCCCCAGACAAAAACTGAAATATTGTATTAATCAGTCAGCTTTAAGGACTATTTATTTAATCACTTCCTTACAATTCCACATTCTCCTTGTGTCTATAGAGAGGCTCAGCAGTTTGTGGATAAATTTGAAGGTGCTTTGGGAAAAGGGAAAGGCAGAAAACTGTATGCCTACAAAGTCATGATGATGAAGGTAGGAATATGAAAATCATCAATTTACCTTTTATTTGTGGATTTTGTTGAAGAATCATTATTGTAGAAAACAGAACAATCATATTTTAAGAAAGATCCAAGCTTAACATATAAATCAGAATGTCATAGAGAAGCTTTGCTTAGCAGAACTACATATAGCAAAAATATATCAATTGGTTACAACACTATTTAGATATCTTAGCAAACACATATTAACCACCACAAACAATCTTTGCATATTTGCATAGGCAGATGCCGCTAACAAGTTCTTGAAAAATGTAAAAAGTAATTTACTTGCAGCTTAATCTTCCCTATATGCTTTGTGTTTTATCATACAGAAATGGATAAAGTTTCAAAGAGATTTTGAAAATTTTAGGACGTCTTGCATCCCATGGGAGCGGAAAATAAAGGAAGTTGAGAGTAAGTCCTGCTGATTTCTTTCCCTCCAGAGGAATGCTGCATATCAGATGACTTATTGATGACAGTAAATTATTTCTTCCACCTGTACTTAATTTAAAATTAAAACACATTTCTTTACTTGAATGTTTCCTGCAAGTGACCAAAAAAAGAGGTATCCACGTGTCCCTAATTGTGAGCCCTGGCGATGTCACATCAATTTGCAGGTCATTTTGGCTCCTCAGTTGCTTCATACTTTATTTTCCTCCGTTGGATGTATGGCATGAACTTGGTCCTCTTCAGCTTAACCTTTGGCCTGGTTGTGATACCAGAGGTCAGTGTATAATCAGATATGTTACTCTTCTTACTTTATTTCCACCCTTAAAGAAATGTACTTTACTACTTTACTTTACTCAAATTTACTTAAATTTGGGCCATATGTATATGTGTTTCTTATTTCATTGGAACAGAAATGCTCGCCACTTGCTCAGTCCATCCATTAACATCAACTGAAGCAAAAAGCTGTGTTTCCATAATAAAACTAAAAGTCCTCTGTCCATAATATTGCTTTATCCGGTGCTTGATCTTGTTTAAATTAGGTAAAAATTATGCACAGATCAAGTACAGTTTACATCTGAAAACAAGCAAAAAGCACTTCTAAATGTGTTGGTAGAGGACAATGGATGGACTTTTTCAGAAAGTGTTATTATGGTGTTATGGACTTGTATGGTAATGGTCAGAAGCAACAGTGTAAAGTTGTGTGTGAGTGTGTGTGAATTATTCATTCAACAAATTATTTTCCACAAGGTTCTCATGGGACTTCCATATGGGTCCATTCCTCGGAAAACTGTGCCGAGAGAAGAGCAAGCCACTGCTATGGACTATTCTGTTCTCACAGATTTCAATGTAAGATCATAATATACACAGGTCTAGAGACCACTAGTGAAAACATTTGCATTTTCTAGATTTTATAACAATTTGAGTTAAAGGTGAATTAAAAAAATTCAAAATTAATTTACTATTAATTAAGACTTTTCCCTCAGTATACCCTAAATTTGCTGCATATTAATACGGTAGTTGTTAAGTTTAGGTGTAGGTAGGAAATCTAAAATATGCTCATGCATTAATATGTGCATTACAACTACTAATAACAAACCAATATGCTAGTAATACACATATCAGATTTTTGACCCCTTTTTCCTTGAAAAATGGGTGATGGAATTAAAGAATTACAGTGTTTTCACATTTCTTATTATCATAATAGAAATATATGGTTACCAGTTACTCACTCGATGCCTTCTCTTTGACAGGGTTACTGCAAGTACTCAGTACTTTTTTATGGCTACTATAATAACCAGAGAACCATTGGCTTCCTGAAGTTTCGTCTCCCTCTGTCTTACCTCCTGGTGGGCATTGGGACCTTCGGGTATAGCCTCATGGTTGTGATCAGAACGTGAGTCCCTTTTTCATTCATTGCTAGATGTTGTAGCAATGACATGAAATGTTCTTGAGCAGTACATGTGACTGTGGATATCGATGCCTATACTAAAAGTGTCTTTGCAAGAGTATGATTGTTGTTAGTTCTTACTGAATAGCTATTTAATAATTGTACAGAAAGAACAGAGTGTTTTTATTTGTTTTAGATTCTAAGATGGTTAAAAGATTAACTGTATAGTCAGATAGCTATGCCAGGGAAATCAAAAACATTCAACCTAAAGGTGAAGTGGTTCATTTTGGCACTAGTGTAGTAATAATAATAATAATAATTAGTTTCCCAAACACCTCTACTAACCCATATACACAAACACACCTCTTATTGATTACATAGATTTTTATAAATTGTGATTCAGTTTGGCCTGACTATAGATTCATATATATATACAGTCTGATTTTTATGCCACATGCATTTAAAAAAGTCTTCAAATTCAAATAATGGCATTTAGTATTATTATCCTATAAAAGGAACTAGCTTATGAGTCGTGTCAGAGAAACATGAAGGCATGTTTTCACCCCAGAGTAACATATAGCAATGTCATTTTGAGAAAAAAGTTGCAATAAGTAATAGTAACAAGTAATAGCTATTTTGAGATATGATATTGCAAGAAATAAAGTCAAAATTGTGTGACATAAACTCTGAGAACCGCTGACTTAAAGAAATACATTAACCACATTAAGATAATTTCAAAGATTTACATGATAACTTTCAAACTCATGACACTGGTCAAGCTAGATGTTGAGATGTTGCTCAGATAATGAATTCTAAATAGGTAATTTAATGTGAAAACCAATAAACACTTCACCTTTTCTTCAGTTATTAAAAAAATATGTTCACCACAGCATTACTATGTTTTAGTATATTGCCAACATGACTGTGTTATTTTGATTGCAATTAGAAATTGCGCTTCTGTTATCCTGCCGGCGAGAATGGATTCTCTACAAGTGTTGAATAAAGTCCACTCTCGCTGTTAGGATGGCTAAAAACGCAGATGTAGGGGGAGGGGATGGAGAAGACAATGAGTTCACCTTTGCCTGGAAGATGTTCACCAGCTGGGATTATCTTATTGGAAACGCTGAGACAGCCGACAATAAATACGCCTCCATCACCACCAGCTTCAAAGTATGTGATTATGTGTATGCATGGAAGTGCTTGGATAGGAGTCGATGTGTGTGTGTGTGTGTGTGTGTGTGTGTGTGCTGGCCACTCCAGTTTTTCTTTCACGTTCTGGTCATCCTTTCAGACACCTGATGAGGTCAACTCTCTGTAAGACCACATATCTGCCACTGGTTCAGTGAATCCTCTGGCCAGATCAGTTGATATGGTTTATATAAATGTTCATACAGTATGTATTCTGTGGCTCCAAAATGCTCATTTATGAGTTCTTCTCAGTTTGGAAATTCTAATACTGTTTGCAGGAGTCCATTGTGGATGAGCAGGAAAACCAAAAGGATGAGAACATTCATCTAAGGAGATTCCTACGTGTCCTAGCCAACTTTCTCATCACCTGTACCCTGGGAGGAAGTGGCTATCTCATCTACTTTGTGGTCAAACGTTCCCAAGAGTTTGCCAACATGGACAACCTCTCATGGTATGAGAAGAATGAGGTAAATATAAATATAAAACCACATTTTTGTAACAAGATAGATAGATAGATGAGCAGTTAATTATGTAATTAAAATAACATTGTATCTCAGCTTGAGATCATCATGTCTCTGTTGGGGCTGGTGGGTCCAATGCTCTTTGAGACCATCGCTGAGCTGGAGGAGTACCATCCACGTATAGCTCTCAAGTGGCAGCTGGGGCGCATATTTGCACTCTTCCTTGGCAACCTCTACACCTTTTTGCTTGCTCTGTTTGATGAGGTCAATGCAAAAGTAAGTTACCTGATAATAGCAGTGTTTACTTTGTGTTCTTATTTGGGAATCAGTCATTTTCAAAACTGTTTTTTTTTTTTATTTTTGACTTCAAGCTTGAAGAAGAGGATTCGATAAAAAATGCTAGCATTTGGTTCACGAAGGAGTATTATGCCAACTACTCAGCCAACAACCCAAATGACACAGGCACTCCTCCTCCTATCGACCCCGGTGATGTCATCAGAGGCCCGTGCTGGGAAACTACAGTGGGAATAGTAATGTGTTCATCTTGCTCCTTCAGCAGAAATAATTTTTCTTTTTAATAGATTTTATTGTGTTTAAATGATAAGATCTAAACTTTTGTTTGTACATTTGGTCAGAATGAAATCATTTACCTCAAACCGTTCACAATGTACCATTAGGAGTTTGTGAAGCTAACGGTATCAGATATACAAGTGACTTATCTGACCATCCTCATTGGTGACTTCCTGAGAGCGCTGATTGTGCGTTTCTTGAACTACTGCTGGTGCTGGGATCTGGAAGCTGGCTGGGTGAGTCCGCAAGTCCCGATTTTTCCAAGTTAACATACTTTTTTGACCCTTGGACAACATTTTAATGCAAAAATATAGTCTTGACCATATCTCTACACCTTAACCTACCTTTACCCACGAGTAATGCCTAAAATCAGAGGAAATTATAGATGATTGACACTGATGAACAAGCACCAAACACTGATTGTAACAAAAACTGTAAACTGTTTCTTCAAATCTGATTGGCTAATCACAATGTTGTCCCAGGGACATCTTGCACTTGGCAAAATCCAAGTCCAATACATAAGCTAATCACCAACAATCTAAACTGTTTTGATAACTAACAGCCTTTTTCATTCTCAGCCCTCCTACGGTGAATTTGATATAAGTGGCAACGTGCTTGGTTTGGTGTTTAACCAAGGAATGATCTGGTAGGAACAAATGCACAAACAACACAACATAAAATGTAAGCAATGGCATCAATGAAAAAAGGAAAAACTTATGAGATATGAGTGCATAGTTGAGCGAGTACAACCACACCATGCAAGCCAGTCAGATAACAGCAACATTTCGCTGATCAGTTGTATCAGTATCACATTAAACAATCTTGTGTTAGCACTTCTTTAGTAAATCTGGCCCCTTGCTTTTGTGAACAGCAAATTTTTTGTGAACAGCAAAGTTACTTTGAAATGTAACTCATTGCAAAAGATGTTTTTATTACCACATCATCTTCAGTATAATACACCATACTCATTTTCACCTGTAGATATCAAGCTGTTTTTATGTGTTTGTCAGGATGGGGGCATTCTATGCTCCTGGTCTGGTTGGTATTAATGTACTACGACTCCTGACCTCCATGTACTATCAGTGCTGGGCTGTAATGGCCTGTAACGTCCCACACGAGAGGGTCTTTAAAGCTTCCAAATCCAATAACTTCTACATGGGCCTGTTACTGCTCATCCTCTTCTTGAGTCTCCTGCCTGTGGTTTACACCATCATGTCTTTGCCTCCGTCCTTTGACTGTGGACCCTTCAGGTATCAGCTGCTCACATATGCACAAAAACACGTGTGTACAAGCTATAATACTTCAAATTCTTTCATTATCAAATGCACTCATCTTCGTTGTGACAGTGGGAAAGAAAGAATGTTTGACGTCATTATGGAGACCATTGATCTGGATCTACCTGCTTTTATGGGGACACTCTTTAGCTATGCAGCAAACCCTGGACTCATTATACCAGCAGTTCTTCTCATGGTGTAAGGGAATCATTGATGTCTTTTTTATCACATATTACAAGCAAAATCTTACGTTGTTGTCTTGTTTTTCTCACAGTCTGGCCATTTACTACTTGAATTCTGTGTCAGAGGCCTATAAGAACTCCAACATGGAGCTAAAAAAGAAAATGCAGATGGTTAGTATTGTTTTTTTCAGATGCACATACTTGGATTTGTTATATGGCAGAGTGTTGTTACAATTTTAGCCAATTTGTGCTTCTAACATTCATTTCTAGGCAAGAGATGAGGAAAAGAACAGACGGAACAACAAAGACAGCACTAACCAGGTCATGAAGGACCTGGAAGATCTACTTCCAAATCGTTCTCATTTGCCCCCTGCTCCTCCAGAGAATAGTTCAGGTTTGCATTGCACACACCAACTCTACTTTTGCATTTGGTAGTATTAATATAAGTGTAACTAGTAATATTATCAGATTAGGTTCCACTGTTACTTTTCAAAAGTTTGAAATAAAAAAATAAATACTTTTCTGCAATTATGCATAAAATTTTTACAATGTGACACAAAACTGTATTTCAAATAAACACTGTTCCGTTGGACTTATTATTCTTCAAGAATCGTTAAAAAAGAATGTTTTCAATAACTGTCTTCAGTTCTGGTCAACACTTAATTATGATTCATTGTATCCAAAATATCCTGTATGTGTGTGTACTGTATAATCTCTCTCTCTCTCTCTCTCTTTCTCTCTATCTCTCTATCTCTATCATATATGTGTGTGTGTGTGTGTTTATATATACATGATAAATATACAAAGTACACACACGTATATTATGACGCTGAAGACTGGAGTAATTCAGCTTTGCCATCAATGGAATAAATTACATTTTAAAATATATTAAAATAGAAATGTAAAATAGATTTTTTTTTTTAAATGTAGTAACGTTTTAAAATATTACCGTTTTTAATATGGTATATTGGTATACCATGGTATATGGTATATTATATATTAATATGGTATTTATTTTTTTTTTACCATGTAAATGATCCAAAATGACAGTAAATCTTGAAGTGGATGCTTTAGATTAAACTCTCACCCATCATTTCATTCCACATTTCTTCCTTCCTTAGAAAAAAAGCATGACCAAGGTGGAAAATCTCCAAAAGTGAAACCAGGCACAGCTGGAGGTGGTGTGCATCTGCAGAAAGACGTGTCACTCGCGTCAGCTAATCCTAACGGCCGGGGGCCTGTGACTCGAGCGCCAGGCCCCAGGGGACCTGGACCTCTACCTGGCCAACCAGGGGCAGGCAGGGGTAAAGGGCCACCGCCTAGACGGCAGTAACGTGTGATCCATTAATATTGTTTGCTCTGCCTGTCTACACACTGTATAATTTTTATACCATGTGTAGACATTTATATTTAACATTGGTTTGTTTTATTATATAAAGAAATATTTAAAGCTATTTGGAGCCTAATAATTATCATACATTCATTTGCAGTAAATTGAATATATCATATACATACAGTGAATTTGGACACTCAGTCACATCAAACAAGCTAACCTATCAACATCTTCCACTAACGCTGGGCATACAGTACAAAAGAGTGCAATATTTTTTGTCTTAATTTTAAAACAGCATATAGATTTTTTTTTTATCATTTAAAGAAAAATCATGAAACATCTTGCTTGGAAAGTGTTTTCTCCATTTTTTTCTTTTAAACGTATTTGTATTTTTCTTTTCTTGGTATTTAGTTTAATGCAGTGAGTTGTATTTTTGATTGTTTCTTAAGTGTCTAAATTCTCTTTGGGCTTACTGTATGTTTTATGTGTTTAATGCATGTACATTATACCACATTATCAAACAATACAACAGTATATGCGTTATCTATTTTGTTTTGTGTTTTATAATAAATCATAAACCGAAGAAGTTTTTTAGTCATTTCCTTACTTCAGTGACAGTTGAGCATAGTAAAAAGTGGATTATTAATGCTCACAATGATACATGAATCACTCAACAAGCACCCAAACTGGTTCTGAACATTTTCGCATGTATCTTTCAAAATGTATGATAAACCCAGTTTGTCATGTCACCTACATTCACTCTCACAGCTTTGATTCAACATCTGTAGTGTGAGAAAACTCTATCAGGAGTAGCTTGATCTTGAAGGGACAGTTCACTCAAAAATGTCATTTGTTCACTCTTTTGTTATTCCAGTTATTTGCATCTGTGTTCTCTTCTTTTTGCCTTTCACAGCAATTATTATTATTATTTTTTTTTTTAAAAAACACAATGAATAAGTAGATGATGATAGAACTAACTGTACATGAATCGAATAGAACCATGTGCAAAATCTAGTGAATAATGCCATTTCATGTATATGATTTTTGCTTAGATTTCATATTGTATGACAATTCATTCATATGATATTTCATATTGATCTCGCACAAAGCAATACTCTTACAGTTTAAGATGTGTGCAGCAATCGCATTAAATGACTAAAAGACAGGTTCAACAAGACAACCTGGTTCAACCCCTCCACCCGGACATTTTTTTTTTTTCATGTGCCTAAAGAATAAAAGGCCTAGTTATGTTCCTGAAATTACCCATTTCAGAGCAGCTCTCACAGACAGGGGAACAGGTGAGATTTCATATTAAATGTGTTGTCATCATCAGTAGCATATTTTAACAAAGCTCTTTAACAGTGAATCAGTGACTTACAAACATATTAGTAACAGTGTGTCAAAACCACAACCTAGCATTTACGTATGTTTGCATTTGTTTGTTACTTGTCATAGCTTTTTCAAAAGTTTTAAAGGATGGCATTATTCAAGAAGTTTTTCAACAAAATTGACGATGACAGCAGCAAGGTAAGTATAGAATATATATGATGACCAATGATCTGAATATATTGAAGTACTCCTCAGCATTACCATGGTTTGACATTCAGTGGGTTTGTAATATGTTTTATCGCAGGGTTGTAGAGGTGGTTCAGCAGGAACGGCATACTTTGGAACAGTGAAGTCTGATCCAAATTTTAATGCTCAAAATGATGCTGCAAAATTAAAGAAAGCCATCGAGACCAAAGGTAACGTTAAAGCAATAAAATTCTCTCATGCTCCTAATACCAATATTAGAAATACCGTACTGCTATTTTTTTAAGTATGAAAAAAGTGTTCATTTCAACTAGATATTAAAAGTTATTTGTTTATTCAACTGTTTTCATGTTTAGAAAGACACACCCTGAAATACCTGGAAAATCTTCTGAGAATGCGTTCCTAGAACTGGCTACATGACAAAATAAAAGTCGATTTGTTTTCATATATGTTTATGTGATAGGTATATACAATGAGTTATGTGCATGAAGCAGTGGCTCATTTGAACCCACCAGAATAATTTTGATCATAAAAGGTGTTCACTTTCTTCTGTTTTTCTCTCATGAAGGTGTGGATGAAGCCACTATTGTGGAGGTGCTAGCAAAGAGAACCAATGCACAAAGACAACAGATTAAAGAAGCTTATCAGCAGAGTACAGGAAAAGTAAGCATTTTTATATTCAACAATGTTGGTCTTTGGCCATTTTAAATGCTTGAAGATGGTCTGGCATGTAAATATGAGATTGGAGGAATAGATAGAAGATGTTCAGGAACATCTATTCATCATTCTCAGATATTTTTTCATATGACTGTTGGCTTTATCAGACTTTTAAGTTAGATGAACAGAAATAGATAAACAGAGCTGAAATAATAATAAGTGTCATCGTACACTATTGTAATAGTTTATGAACTACAGTATGATTAAAGAATTGTTTTGCCAATTCTTTTAATTGTCTACATTTACAACATTTTACCAGCAGGTGGCACTCTTAAGTCATAAGGTCATATATTTAGTTTTGTTCCAGTGCATTAGACAAAATCAAAATACAAATATTACTCAGCTAGTTGTGTGTGTGTGTGTGTACTAGCATATTCTACTAATAGGTTTTTTTTTTCTTTTTTGTGCTCAGCCTCTAGCAGATGCGCTGAAAAAGGCTTTGAAGTCAGATTTCGAGGAAGTGGTCCTGGCCTTGCTGATGACACCTCCTGAATATGATGCTTTTCTGATGAAAAAAGCAATGAAGGTCTGTTTTATCTTTTTTGTTGTTTTTGTGCAATGTAGTTGTTTTTTTGTTGTTGTTTGTTTGTTTGTTTTTTAACCTTGACAGTTAATGTTGAAATATTTAAAAAATTACACAACCACCCAATGTTTTATTTAAAGATTTCAACAATAAAAATAAATTTATCATTAGGGTCTTGGGACAAATGAGGCTGTCTTAATTGAAATTCTAGGAACCAGATCAAACAAGGAGATTACAGCGATGAAAACTGCTTTCAAAGAAGGTAAAAACACAGATCCAAGTACATACATGTATTTCATGAATGCAGATGTGTGTGTAGCTGCTAACCTTTTTTGTTTTAAAGTCTATGGTGAGCTGCTGGACGAAGAAATTAAAGGTGAAGCTAGTGGACATCTTGAGACTGCCCTGCTTGCCCTTTGCAAGGTAGAAAAAGGATGCTGTTTAGTATATTTACAGTATGTTACACCATAAGAAAACATAATAATATACTGTATGTGTATATATCCTATAACAGGCTACCAGGAGTGAAGATTCTAATATTGATGATGGGCTTGCAAAGAGTGATGCAAAGGTACTGTGAGAGATTCTATGCCAACACTGTTACAACTGAACTAAATAACACACAACTTTTGTTATTAATTATTATGTTCAAATTAGCTGATTTTTGTGGGGCTTCAGCACCACTGCTGTCAAATGTTGTGGCATCTTTGGATAACATAAGAAATGTATACAAACAACAGTTTTAGTAGTTTTTTTGTTGTATTTGTTGTCATTGTTGTCATTATCCACTTTACCCCCATGTTGTTCCAAACCTGTAAAAGCTTTGTTCGTCCTCGGACCACAATTTAAGATATTTTAATGAAAAAAATATTTTATCTTTATTCAAAGATTCGTCACCGTAACATCACATAATCGCCATTTTGGACAGCTTCCAGTGGTGCACAATTAGTCACGCAGTTGGAGCCTGTCCTCCAACAAAAAAACAAGTCTATGGGTCGTTTGCAAGTACCTTATTACGTCCTATATTTAGGCCTACGTTTTAAAAGTATGCGACCTCTAGCGGGCGTAAAAATAATGACAGTGTCGTATTGAGTCTGTCATCATGAAATTACGTATGACTGTGATTACCAATCAAAATGCGTGTTTGTCTAAATAGAGTGTGTAGAGTTTTTACAACGATCTGACGGTGATTAAAACATATTTTACTACAGTAGGTTTAATTTGTACGAATGACGCTACAGTCCTGAATCGTTGGATAAACTCGTTATTTTTGTTTTCTTTCCGTACAAAAAGCATTCTCTTAGCTTCATAAGATGCTGGTTCATTTGAACCACTTCTTTGCACCTTGACAGTGGCAGTTGTTTGGCAGTCATTGGGACAGTCACAAGCCTGTAATATGAAAACAAATACCTTGTGTACAGTTGTGTTCTGAAGACATTTGAAGCTTTTATGGGTTTTGAACAACATGAGAGTGATTAATGACAAAATGTTAATTGTGGGGTAGATCCCCTGCCCTAAACTTGCCCACCTCTGAACAACATAAAACACACACAGGCAAATGCAGTCACAGGTATTTATTGCACAAACTAATCATAAACAAGAAGTATACATTACGAACAAGTTGTGTCTCATTCCAAGTCTCTAATCTTGCGGTAGTCTTAAGGACGACTATAGCCTAACTAGGTAGCAATTTATTCTATTCATGCAGGTAGGGCTGTTGTTTTTATTTTCTTTATGACTGAGCAGTTGTTGAGATATTGACAGTGAGGATTTTCCGGTTTAACAAGTGCTTTATACATTACAAAAGGCTTCTTAGCTAACTTAGCTGCCATTTGGAAGGTTAGATAGGCTGCAGGGACTAAATTTAGCAGTGATAGTTGAAGCTTTATATTTGGTCCAGTGAGATAAAGGTGCATATTGAAAAAAAGAGGGGGCACTGAGGCACCCCAGTATTTAGCTGATGAAGACATCAGAAAAAGTTGGATGTATGTCTTATACTTAGCTATGTTCAGCTTTCTGATTTACACCTGTTGCACAAACTAGACCATGACCAGTCACAACTTTGCCAAAAAATAATTAATTCAGCAATAGCTACAACTACAAAATATAGCTAGGGGGTGCTGTGCCAAAACTACTTGTGCCCTCAGGTCCTGACACATACCAAGTTTGTTTAGAATCCACTAAAGCTTTGCGAAAATGTAGCCCTTTGTTGTACAAACTTCATTACATTCATTACTGTGTTTGGTTTGGTATATCAAAAAGCTTTCTTTGATAATTATCTGGAGCAGTTTTGGTGAAAATTGGACCAACTGTCTAGGATGAGTTTAATATTACACGTAAGTGGCCTTAACAAAAAAATAAATACAATGTACCTATCGTGTTCATATTGTATTGCAAAACACTTCTGCTGCTATTGAGGTGGGATACAGTTAAGGTTAGAGACAGGTTTGATGGTACGGTAGGTTTAAGGGTAAAGATGTAAGGAATGGGTCAAGATTGTGTAACTATAAATGTACAAATTAGAAATTAACTGCAGATGTAATTACATATAGGTCTTTTTCAAAATGTAAGTACAATGTACAAACATGTATGTGCACAATAAGTGCATTGTACTAAATTATTAATTTAAATGTAGGCTAACTACACAGTAGATAAGGCCACCTAATATAAAGTGGAACCGTTTTTAATTTTTTAGTCAAACATACATTAAAAAATTAAGACAAGTTAAGTAAAATATCATGAATGTTGAATGTATATAAACAGAGTTATTTTTATAGTTGACTATAGAGGTTATGTAGAATAAACTGTGTTTCCGAGATAAATGTGACATTATGTGTTCACAAGCTTCTTTACTGACATCTTTTTGTGGTTTAAACAGTTACTGAGGGATTATATTAGACATGATTAATAAAACAACAGGAAGTTGTTCTGTTTCTCACAAACGTGAAATAATATTTCCAAAATGTTATATTGTCTCTCCAAACAATACAATAGATGATACAGTTTTTACTAATACTCCCAGATACTGATCATACTGTATGTAATATTTTACTACATAATTACATACAGAAATATATTTTGTGCAAGTTCATTTAGCACTGTCACTGCCACAGCTCACAGCAATAATAATTAATTCACTAATTAATTCACTAAATACTAATCATGACTGAACAAATCATGACTTTTTATTTTACACCTACCTTTGACAAGGTGATTTTGTTATATTGAAGCCATTTGCTAAAATCATTTAAGTTAATTTTTTTCCTCTTTAATGTACACACAGCACCCCATATTGACAGAAAAAAATGAATTGTAGACATTTTTGCAGATTTATTAAAAAAGAAAAAACTGAAATATCACATAGTGTTAAGTATTCAGACCCTTTGCTGTGACACTCATATATTTAACTCAAGTGCTGTCCATTTCTTCTGATCGTCCTTGAGATGGTTCAACACCTTCATTTGAGTCCAGCTGTGTTTGATTACACTGATTGGACTTGATTAGGAAAGCCACACACCTGTCTATATAAGACCTTACAGCTCACAATTCATGTCAGAGCAAATGAGAATCATGAGGTCAAAGGAACTGCCTGATCTGGCCAAGGTTACAAAAAGCACTTAAGGTTCCTAAGAGCACAGTGGCCTCCATAATCCTTAAATGGAAGATGTTTAGGACGACCAGAATCCTTTAGAGCTGGCCGACCGGCCAAACTGAGCTATTGGGGGAGAAGAGCCTTGGTGAGAGAGGTAAAGAAGAACCCAAAGATCACTCTGGCTGAGCTCTAGAGATGCAGTCGGGATGTGGGAGAAAGTTGTAGAAAGTCATCACTGCAGTCCTCCACCAGTCGGGGCTTTATGGCAGAGTGGCCCAACGGAAGCCTCTCCTCAATGCAAGACACACGAAAGTCTGAATGGAGTTTGTTAAAAAAACACCTACAAGGACTCCAAGATGGTGTGAAATAAGATTCTCTTGTCTGATGAGACCAAGATAGAACTTTTTGGCCTTAATTCAGTATGTGTGGAGAAAGCCAGGCACTGCTCATCACCTCCAATACAGTCCCAACAGTGAAGCATGGTGGTGGCAGCATCATGCTGTGGGGGTGTT
>JAUCMS010000095.1:20503213-20513318 GCA_032357445.1 Enteromius radiatus | reverse complement strand
GTCCAGAACACACAAACAAAACTACAAAAAGGGCCCCCTGGTGGCCGTCTAGGGAATGACAGCCACCACTTATGACAGCATATAGTCTACAGTCACATGATTTGATTTATTCTGATAAAGAATCACATGGGCCTGCAACTAGACTTTTTTTTATTTATTTATAATCATTTAGTTGAAATATCACAGACTATCAAGCACTATTCTAGTGTATAATATACATATGGTCATTAAGATTTGGTTCAGTATTGTAATCAAATTCCAAATGAAATCATTTTGGGATTGTGACATTTTGTATTTTTAAGTTGAGTTTGCATTCGTGTAGATATGATAGGATCATGTTTTTTTTTTTTTTTTACAGCTGCCGGTCTAGAGTCATGTAATCGCTGTGCTGAAGGCTACTTAATGGAGAACTGGAGATGTGTGTCCTCCTGCAGTCAAGGTTTCCACGCTGTACAACCCAGCTCTGACAGCACAGATACTCAGAGCACCTGTAAAAGGTGTGTGCTACAACCTCTCATCCTTTCAACATTTATCATAATTTCCTACTCGTATTTTGATTCCTAATTGTGTGTAAATATGTGCAGGTGTGATGCAAGCTGTTTGGCTTGTGTTGGACCAGGTAAAGAAAACTGCAGTGAGTGTGTAGATGGACACACACTTCTGGATGGTTTGTGTGTTCTTAGCCACAACTGTGTTGATGGTAAATTCTGTTTTCCTCCAATCAGAATGCAACCAGTTGATATAAAGTAGAGTTTTTGTAACATTTCAGGGTAACACTTTATTTTAAGGTGTCATTTACGTACTGAAGTAATAATTATCATATTACTATATGGATAGGGCTTGGATTAGGGTTTGGCTTTTGGTTAACTTATATAATTATTATAATAGTAATTACATGTGACATGTGTAACAAGGACACCTTAAAATAACACATTTCCCAGTAATAACCCAGTTAATATATAACTGTAATTGACTTATGTTTGTGTTTAAAGGTGAATATCAGGATGAGAATGGAGAGTGTCAGCCATGTGATGAGTCCTGTTATAAATGTAAAGGTCCAATGAGTGTGGACTGTCTCAGCTGCTCCAACACACAGTATGAAACAATTTCAACAATTACTTATTATATTATGCAGCATTTAAAAAAAAAAAAAAATCATTATATTATATTGTTTTTGATAACATGGCACTGGAGGACCTGATTTTTGTTTTAAATGACAATTATATTTTATTCAGTAGTGAACAACTATAATATTAGTGTTTTACTGTGTTTTTCCTCAAATAGAGACTACTTTCAAACACAGTAAAAATCCTATAAATTATTGTGATTATTTAATATATATTTAATATTTTTATTAATTATTTAATTGCATTTTATTGTACAGTTATTTGCCACTAATATGCATTTCCTCTGTCCTGCTCTTGTAGTTGGCTGGACGAGGGCCGATGTGTGCTCAGCTGTTCAAATGGGAAGTACCCATCCAGTGGACAGTGTCACCTCTGTGACCACACATGTGCTCAGTGTGTTGATGCTGGTTTTGTTAACTGTACCAGCTGTGATACAGGTCAGGATTTATTTCTCAATATGTCCAACTGGCTGCTGTCCCATTAATAACTATGTGCCATAATCCTGTTAATCCCGTCCAATCCAATGTTACTGTCTCACAAAAATATTACCTTAGCCTGTATTTTAATTTACCTTTGGCTTGGAAGATTTTATTTATTTTTTTATTCCATAATTTCATTCAAGCCACTATAATGAGTAACATAATGATTGTTCCACCATCTACTGTATGTGTCCCTGTGTGCATGGTATGGTAATTTTGTGTGTATTTTGTTTTGTTTGTGTGTGCTGTAGACAAGTTTGGGGTGGACCGGTACCTCTACCGTGGGGAGTGTGTGGAAGTGTGTCCTCAGGCTTATTTTCACACAGTGCTAAAAGCATGTGAGCCGTGTCCTTCACACTGCAAACTCTGTTCTTCAGCCACGCACTGCATCAGGTGTGAGGACTCCTTCTACCTCAACGACGGAGCCTGTAATAAACTGGAGTGTGGTGAAGGTCTGACTTTATCTTCCTGTGCAGTTTAACTGTCACTTGTTTTGTAGCTTGTTTCAAAAAGAAATGTTTAGCACAATGTTTGTTATTAATAATGCTGGGCTTTGGGATTATTTTGCATTTCTAGGACAAACATCAATGTATGTAACTAATTTGTGTGTATGTGTGTGTTAGGGGAGGTAGAAGACCCAGAATATGATGACTGCATGTCATGTGAAGAGGGCTGTAATAAGTGTGTTCTTTGTAAGTTCAACATCCCGTCTGTTCTGTGTTTTATACAGGCACATTATAATATTGCTATGGGGTTATTTTTGTATCAGAGCACATGGTTGATGTTTGTGTTTGTTTGCCATGTGCTCTTTGTAAATTTCTTTAGTAAATTTAAATAACTTTTAGAACATCACCAATGGATGTAACAATATATTTTGACTTCACATTCCACCCTGAAGTGTATTTAGTTGACCAGACAGATATTTCCACATAATTTACAATTTCTTCTTGCTGCAGATAATCCCAAACACTGCCTGTCCTGCATTGTTGGATATTACAAGTAAGGAACAGTGAATGTAACAGAACTATCTGCTGGAGTGTATGTGTGAAAGACAGAATAAACATTTCAGAAAGCTAATTTACAGATGTGTTCCACTCACTCAGAGAAGTGACGGAAATGCTCTTTCTGCACAGGTTTGAAGAAGGCTGCTATAAGCACTGTCCTGCTAAGACATACCCCGTGGAGGAGACCATGAGCTGTGTATCCTGCGAGCATGATTGTGTCAGCTGTGATGAAGATGAGTGCTACTGGTGTGAATCTGACCTCTTCCTGTCAGGTTTGGACATTTAAATTTATGCATTCGGTAGATGGTTTTGCACAAATGACTCACATAGCATCCATGGCCTTGGCGTAACTAGCACTATGCTTCACCAATGGTTTTCAAATGGGTGGCCAGGGCCAACTACACTTCATTGTTCTTTATCATCATCAATGGTTCCATGTAGAACCTTGAACATCCATGGAACCTTTCAAATGCAGAAAAGGATCTTTATGGTGTAAAAGGTTCTTCAGATTTCTTAATTTTCTTCAAAATAGTTCATTTAAGAACTGTTCACTGAAAGGTTCTTGCAGTGATGCCATAGAAGTGTCTGCAAAACACCCAGTTGGACCCTTTATTTTTAAGGATGTAGGGAAGCCTCAGCAAACTGCTGTGCCTCAATTCATCTTAAATGATTTAGATTGAGCTATATTGACGAATGTTGAAAAAAGACTAAAAATAAAGATGTAAAACATTATACTGACATTTTAGGCCTACTTTAAAAGAATACACAAGTGTATACAGTTTTTGGATACTCAACTTCATGTTTTTTACAAAAAAAAAATATATATATATATTATATGCAATTACCTGAACTTTACTGTGCATTTTTGACTCACTAAAGTAGTATAAATTATTAAAGTAATTTAAATTGAATTAAATAAATTATATTTACGTTTCTTTTTTTAACAATTACTATGTTAACTATGAAAAATGGTTAAATGTACTTTCAAGCATTACGGTACGTTGTGCATTTATTTACACATAGAATGGTACATTTGCAATTTAGTACACTTAAAATATAATAACTTTAAATATAATAACATACTACAGATAAGATTATAATTAAGTTTTTGTGCTTGAGTATACATATCAGAACAATATCTTTTTCTAACTTTAAATGCAGAGACAGCCATATGTACAAAACACAAAACATAAAACTCAAATTAATCTTGAAAAAAAAAAAAAAAAAACCTTTTTAAACTAATTTCATGATCTTTTGATGCAATTGGACAAGATTGTTCATATTTACTTTCCCTGCAGATGGGAAGTGTGTGCGAGAATGTCCCGACGGCTTCTATGGTGATGAGGATTCTCAGGAGTGTGAGGAATGTCACTCAGACTGCAGGAAGTGCAGTGGACCGGAGGACAGTGACTGTGAGAGCTGCGGTGATGGATTCACACTTGATAATGGAGCATGTGTCCCTGAACAGGATGTCTGCCCTGCCCAGACATACCTCACTGGTGAGACACTTCAACAAGGAAATATGTATTATTTAAAGCTTATTCGTTCGTAGCTCTGGAGATGTTAACTTAGTCTCATGGAAGAGTCATAAAAGAATTTGATTTCATTTTAAAATGAATCCATCTATCAATCCAGTTTTGAAAACTGCTGGTTCTATAGGGTCATAGTCATATTCATATCTTCATTTGGAAGTCTATTGTTTGATTGCAGACCACAGCTGATGATATACAAGGCAACGTTTCGAGCAATGTTGGTCAGGTCAGAAAATATCCAGATAGAAATCCATTACCCATTCTCAAAAGAAAGGTGCCCAAACAACATTGTTTGAAAGTAATCTCTGCAAAATGCCGGAAACAGTTGTATCATTAAATTTTAGACACTGAATCTGCATTTGCAGACAGAGGTCTTCAAAACTGCTATAGAGATCCGCTATCCCTGGCAGGTTATTTCCAAATTGCTTTAATACACTTGCCTATGATTTTCAAAAAGTGATGCTGAAGACATTAATTTGTTGGTTAAGGTGTGTTTGATTATGTTTGAAACTAAACCCTGCAGGACATTGCATTTCCAGGAGTTCACAGATTACAGGCTTTTTCTCATGAGAAAATTTGGAGAGCATCTGGAGTCATTAGTGCGACATTTGCTAAAAACAAAACACCACAGTGCTTCAGAATTAAATATTAAATTCCACCATTACATAATGGGCTTTTTCAAGGTCTTAGTTTTGGAAAACCCTATTATTAAATTACGATTTACGGGGAGTATTTGTAATATCAATAAGACTGCTTTAGTTTGTCAACCTATGGTATATCAGTTATAATTAACTTAGATATATAAAGTAAAGTCTCATGACCAGTTCGTACAAATTTGCATGACCTCACTCTTCTAAACCCCAGTGACGGGTAGGTTTAGGGGCAGTGTAAGATGTAGGTCATTCGTAACAAATCCATACGAATTGGCAACTCGTAAAATATGTACGATTTAGTAAAAGTCACATGAATTAGAATGAGTAAGGTCATGTGAATTTGTATTAATAAGCCATCTCGTAAAATATGTACGAATTGCCATGAGATTGGGCTGTCCTTTCTTTGTAAGTTCACTCTCAGAAGAAAATGTGCAAAAATTGTGTAATAATACGTTAAATTTAACGTAGTAGTATGGGTGCATATTGGTACTCTAAGGTACTAATGTGTACCTTTCAGTTGTTATATAAGGTACTTTAACATTAACATTATTTTGTATTTATTTATTTTTATTTTTGACTGATTTTACATTTTAAATTGTACTATTTTGTTGATTTATTCATTAGCAAAGAAAAGTTATTTTATGTTATTTAATGGAATAAGTTCCAATTGAGTATATTTTGCCTATACTTTATGTAATATCAAATAACACAAATAGCCTATGTGATTTAGTATGTTAGTCAACACATCAGTAACATAGGGATAATATTGTAGTTTTTGCAAGTACAATATTTTAAAAATGTAATTTTATTATCTTCATACTTCAGCATGATTTAACTGCTCCTGCTCTCATCTCTCAGATGATGGGGAATGTGAAGCCTGTCACTCTTCATGTGAATCATGCTGGGGGAAAATGAAGACCCAGTGCAACAACTGTATCAAAGGTACAGTATAATAAAGAACATAAACGTGTTATTATGAATTCTGAATGGATAATTGCATTACTTTGAACCAATCTGTCTTCTAGGTCGATATCTGAGTGCAGATGAGATGTGTGTAGTACGATGCCCAATGGGCAGCTTTGGCAGCAAGGAGAGCGGGCACTGTGAGACTTGTCCTCAAGGTTGTGCCCTGTGCCAGGATGAACAGCTCTGCACCCGCTGCCAGTCAGCTCGTAAAAACCCTCTATATTTGCAGGCTGGCCAGTGTGTGCGCAAGTGCACAAGGTTAGCCATTTACAGACAAAAAAATAATATACTGTTTTCCACCAGGTTCCCTTTCCTTGTACCCACTTAGTTGTAATTTAGCCTCGAGTGAACCCTCTAGTTTAAATGTTGTTAAGCCAAATCATTTACATTGATTACAGTGTAATTAAATTTTTATTACGCAAATTTCTCCAACATTTTGTATTTAACAAAGTGGCAAATTTGTGCTAATTCGTACGAATTTGTACGACCTCACTCTTGATTTGTCTAAACCCCAGTGATGGGTAGGTTTAGGGGTCGGATTAGGTATAGGTAATTTGTACAAATTCGTACGGATTGGCAACTCATAAAATACAAACAATTTAGCAAAAATCGTATGAATTTGTACGAGTGAGGTCGTGCCAATTTGTACGAATTAGCCACCTCATAAAATATGTTCGGATTGTCGTGAGATATATTTGATATATTTGATTAAGTGGTAATCCAAATCAATGAAACGTCTCACATAAAATGCATAAATATCAGCTATTGTACATTTCCCAATAATATGACTTAGTAAGATCATATTTAAATGCTTAATTATATGATATAATTATATGCTCTGCTTTTTATTGTGGAGGGCAAAACATAATTCAGTGAAGATGTACCACAAGGGTATAACAACAAATAAAACAGTTGTTTAAGGACTTTTACTTGCTAAAAAGCATAAACCATGAATCAGAGTACATGTAGTACAACAGCTTTTTCAACAAAGTTTTCATTATGCTGCTAATAATGAATAATACGTAGCTAATATGATACAGTATGCTTCATTAGGTTGAAAATAAAATGGCAATAATAAAAAATGTCACAATTCCAGTATGGATTTTGTCACATAAAAAGGCAATTGTAGTAGTTATATTGTAATTGTATACTGTATTAAATGATATGCATGTGTATGTGTGTTCAGAGGGTATCCTGTGGGTCAGGTGTGTAAGAGCTGTGCATCCGGTTGTACATCCTGTGAAAAGAATGCAACACACTGTCTGAGCTGTGAGGAGACGCTACTGCTCCACAAACATGAGTGTGTGGAGACATGTCCGCCTGGACACACAGTGAGAAACGGGGAGTGTGTGCATTGTCCAGAGAGCTGTGTTATCTGCTCTGAGGACGGACTCTGTACAGGTGAGACTGAAATTCATCACAATTTTTTCATGCTTCTTTTATGTTAAGAAAATAACTAGTTTATTGATGTTGCAACAGTCTTCTAAACCCTTCTACCTCTACAACAGCTGTCACTGTCAAAATGTATACCTTTGTACCTTAATTACCCCTAAAGGGGGCATATTAATACTTTAAAGTTAATAAAATAATAATACTGTACCATGGTTTTCTGAGAATGTAGTAGCTTTCTCAGTAGCATTATCAGCAATAGTGTTTCATACATTTTCATACATGTTGATTATTAAACTTTCCTCTAGCTCAAACAGTGAAGCATGGGGGGGTCATGGGTTAAATTTCCAAGAAATTCATGACTTGATAAAAATGTATATTGATGTTGCTTTTGTCGTTCTCCATCATTTTCTTATAAACCTGTGCGTTGAACGCAAACACCTGTGCTGGTACAACTATAACTTTAGAAATCAAACTATATATTGAAGTAATTTAGAAATTCTAACTTTTTAACCATTTTTAAATATATAACATATTTTATATTCTTCTGTTTATTCAACTTCAGAGTGTAAGGAAGACTTCTTCCTGCATGAGGGTCAGTGTACAGTGGTGTGTCCTGATGGTTTTTTTGAAGACACGGATGAAGATATTTGTAAGCGTTGCCACGCAGATTGTGAGCTATGTGATGGTCCCGAACCAAACAACTGTGATTCCTGTTCTGACACTGACCGCACACTGCACAACGGAGCATGTCTAGCCCCTTGCCCCGCACATACTTACAGGGAAAGCAGGTCTGAAGAATGCATGGGTAAGGCTACATGATGCTTCTTACTCTTAGTATTAAAAAGTCATGGTTTTGCACTTAATTATTCATTCTTATTTAGATTTATGAAAAATGTTCAAATTATTTTGCATAGGGACAAGACTACTTACTTTTGGTAATGACTGACACAGTTAGGTGATCCATATTAATGACTGAGTTAAAATCCCTAGATCACATAATGTTAATGAAAAATCATTTTTTGCAGCCTGTCATAGTTCCTGTCTAACCTGTTCTGGTCCTCACGACACATCCTGCACCAGCTGCTCTGAGGGCCTGGCGATGGATGCCCACGGGCGCTGTGCTACACCCATCACATGTCCCTCACGCCACTACAGCAACCAGGATGGAGAATGTCACTTGTGTCACAAGTATTGCCACGAGTGCTCTGGTCCACATCAGGACCAATGCCTCAGCTGCAACCAGAACCATTATCTACTCAGTGAGTGCAAAGAAAATAATAAAAAAAACTATTTAATTTTCTATATTTTCCAAGTCCTGCACTTATTCCAGTGATAGCTATTAAAATAAAACTTTTAAGACATTTTGGTACTTTAGAAGTTGAACTGCACCTACATTTTATAACGAATTATCAAAAATATATTAGCCATAAATACTGTAAAGTGAACAATACTTTTATTTAGCAAGGACACGTTACTTTATAAGTATCTATACTGTTTATAGTGCTCTTTTGAACATTGTATTCATCAAAGAGTCATAAAAAGAAAAGAAAAATTCACAATTTCCACAAAGATATTAAGCAGCACATCTGAAAATAGCCATTAAAGGAATACATTAGATTTTTATGTGTCTAAAAATAGGAACAGTTTTAAAGTGTTGATCAAATAAATGCAGTGAGCATAAGAGACTTTTGAGGGTTATTCTTCATCATTTATTTTTAACTAAAACATTGATGGCATGGCAGTACATATAATTGCATCTTGATATCAGATAATAAAAGTTAATAACCATTAAACAAATTATGTTTTAAGTTCACATTTTAGCCTCAATAACAGAAAGACACAAAGTATTGTTCACTTTATTTGTACTTTATCATTTATTACATATGTGTTTATTACAGAATTCATTTTTTCCCAAATATACTGTACAAACTTCAGATTTCTCTTTTTTATTATGTCTATATAATGCCATTAATGATCTGATAATGTTATAATACTGACATTAAATCGAAAAATGAAGACGTTCATTCATAGGCTTTAGTGTAAACAAAGGTTCCACTTGATCCACAGATGGTAGCTGTGTGAATCAGTGTCCAGATGAATATTTTAGAGGGGAAACACAGCGCTGTGAGCTCTGTCATCCTAACTGCCTCTCCTGCATGGGGCGGCACAGCCATGAGTGCCTAGACTGCAGATCTCACCTCTACAGAGATGTCAAGGAATGTGTGGACACATGCCGCTCTGGGTAACTTCAGCACTTCAATGCCTGTAATAAGGCATTTGACCGGTGTTGCCTTATAAACTTGCAGTATATCACCTAGGCAGTAGGTCATACTGGACTGACTTCGTAATTTCTGTTTTCAAATGTTTGTGACTGCATTGTTTCCAGTTACTACGCCTCAGCTGTCTCTAGGACATGTGAGCATTGTCATGAGAGCTGTGGAGAGTGTCTTCAGGCTGGAGCCGAGGGGTGTGTGAGCTGCAAAGAGGGGATGCTGTTTATCAGAAAACAGGGGCACTGTGTGTCTTATTGTCCTGATATGTACTACCATGATACACACCACAAAACGTGTGAAGCCTGTCACCCCAGCTGCAAAACATGCACAGGTAAATTGTTTATTGAACAGCATTGGGTGTGCTTTTTCTTTAAATTCCTATAAATTCAAATTATTATATGATCATAATTGTACAGTACAGTGTAGAGCTGGGTATCGAGGTCGATACTTTTTAGTTACTGAGCAAATTGCCTGATAACACAGAGTATCGGAAAATGTCTCGTTGTTCGGTACCCAATTTCGATACCTAAAGGGGTTAATCACATCAACGTTTTTTTTTTTTCACTTTTATTTATATAGCGCTTTTAACAATACAGATTGTCGCAAAGCACTGAACATCATCAAATAGGATAACAGAGTGATGGTAATGAATAATGACGAGATTAAACTTTATTTATCA
>JAUCMS010000095.1:20492621-20503016 GCA_032357445.1 Enteromius radiatus | reverse complement strand
GTCCAGTTCTCCTCTGGCCGGACGCCCAGCACCTAATTTCCAGTTTAATTTTAACACATGTTAGATTGTGCAAGGACAACGTCTGTTAGCCAATAAGACTGCAGGACTAGCCAGTGTGTAAAATAGTCTTATGTTATTTATATCATTTACACGATTGCACATTTAATTTGTTAAAACTAATTTCATAAAATTGGTATCGAAAAAAGTATCGTTCAGGAACCGGTATCGGTATCAAACATTTTTTAATGTTACCCAGCCTTAGTACAGTGGTATGTTTTTTCTACATGCAATTTAATTTTATTGTAATGTAATTGAAAATAAAAGAAATGTTATGTTAATTTATATTATATAATATATAATATAATGTTAATGTTTATATGTAGTTAAGTGTCAAAAAACATTACATTCAATTTGCACCCAACAATGTTCAATCCATTCAAGTATAGCCTATTATTTCCATAGTAAGCTGTTTAAAAGTATGCTAATGTTTTTTATCAAGGGGGTGGTTATAGGTTGACCTGCCTTTTTTTTTTTTTTCTTCAGGAATTAAGTCATCTTTCAAATTGATTATGTGTATAATTATTTTAAAATTCTATTTTTAACCATTGACCATTCTATAATTTAAGCCTAAAATGCTGAAATATCATTTTAATTTACAGGCAAGAGTGTTGAAGATTGTGACTCGTGTCACACAGGTTATACACTCACACAGGGTGTTTGCGAGTCACCCTGTACCACTGGAGAATACGCTGAGTCAGAGGTAAACTTCTGTTCATGTGCAGCCTATTCAAACATGATTACTCCCTAATCAACTTTGACCTTTCTTTTGTCGTCACATGATATCTGTTGTGATCTCTCTACAGGAACAGGGCTATAAGTGTGTGTCATGTGATGAGTCCTGCTTAGAATGCAAAGGTCCTGGGCACCATAACTGCACCATCTGCCCAGCCCAGTTCATTCTGACCACAGAGGGGCGCTGTCTGCCCTGCTGCACCAATGAAAAACAGGAAAACACAGCTGCAGTTCAGCAGGAGTGCTGTAACTGTACAGAGACCAGAGGTATTTGCAAGTTAAAAGTGGCTAATCTTCAAAATATTACCGGTTGATCAGTGAAATAATTGACAACATAGGCTCAATGGAAAAACACACCTCTGCCTAGTGAAGCTTCAAAACCTTTGCCAATAGTTTGTGTGGTTGGGAGCAGTAATTTTTAATCGCGAAAACATAAACGGACCTTGCATTTCCGAACTGTCAGGACATACAGCAACCAAAGAAACATCAGATTAATGCTTAAAACTGAACTTGTTTTTGTTGCAAAACTTGTAAAAAGCATAGTGATATTTTACAGAACAGTTGCATGTTTTTTTTAATGATTTTTTTTTTTTTTTTTAATGGATTTTTTTGATTTGTGGGTAAACTAATAATAGTTAGCATATCCTGTCTTTGTTCTTTGTGTGAGGCATTAAAACTAAACTTTTATTTCTATTAAAGGCGAGTGTGTCCTCAGCACTAACTTTGCCTTCCGTAACCATGAAGAAGATGAATATACAGGAAACCTGCCACTCTTCATCACCACCTCCATCCTGCTTGTTTTGGCCTCGGTTGCCGTAATAATCCTCATTAAGCGCTCTCTTTCCAAACGACCCTTGCCTGAGCCTGCTGTCCCACGTGGGTATGAAAAACTGGGCAACGGTGGCGCTAGAGACAGCTTCTACAGAGGCACGGCATCATCTACCTCTGCCTACGGTGGTCAAGCAAGCTCGAGTTCTGGACGGTTCCGTGAGTCGCAGCTGGTGGACCTCGGTGATCAAAAGGGGAACAGGGATGATGACGATGAAGATGATGAAGACGAAGACATTGTGTACATGGGACAGGACGGCACTGTGTATCGTAAATTCAGATACGGGCAGCTGGGAGACGAGCAGGAGGATGAGTTAGAATATGACGACGAGAGCTACAACTACCGATAACTTCATGAGCTGTTTAAAATAAAAATAGCCTTTATTCTGCAGGGTCTCTTAGAATGTAAAAGCAACATTGTAAAATGAAAACAAAATGTCTGGACAGTTCAGAAAAGTATAATTATTGTTTATGGTTGATGATATAGTGACATTGTAGCTTACGATTTTATTTTATCCAATATTTATCTGCTAGTCTTTTCTGATCTTTTTATGTTTTAGCTGTTATGAAGACCTTTTGATTTGTGCTACCTGTGTGAGTGTTTTTTTTTGGAATGTGTGTATTATGTCAGCAGTCCCTGTGCAGTACTTTTCTTTACGTGATTGTAGCAGAAGTACAAAGAATCACAGAAATGAGTAGGCTACAAAATTCCCCACTTACAATTTTGGCCTTGGCTATTTTTTTTTTTTTGTTGTGAAAGTGTGTCAGCTATGAATTTTAATAAAAGTATGAAAATGTGTTAATTTACTGTATCTACAGTATCTATTTTGGATGTTTTAGTTATCCAGATCCAGACTCTCCCTTTGTCCCTCCAGTTACATTTGTGCCGTCATCATATTTTTTTAAGCATAATTCCAAACCGAACTATTAAAATGTTATTAAACCAAAGTTTATGATGCTTTGCATTTTTTACCAATCAAATAATAAAAGAATATCAAAGTAAATTATATTAGATTTGCATGTGATTATATATGCGTTTTTTTTCTGTGCTATAATCCGATATCTACCACATTATACATTATGCATACATTTCCTTTAACCCTAAAATACAATTAAAATGTTATTTAAAAAAATATTGGTAAAATATAACTGAATAATCAATACAAAAAAAATATTTTTTTTTTGTGTAAACTATTCCAACAAAACAAAACTTTAAATACATTTTTTTAATAGCAAATGTGTGTTTTAAAGAACTGGACAGTGCAGGAACATAGAGTTTTCTAACATTAAATGAAAACATCAATAAAAACATAATATGATTTTTAAAAGAAATGTCAAAAATAGCACCAATAGCACAACTGCTCAGATATAATTTGAATTTATTGATTTACTCTGCAATATGACATACATCTCAATCTCAATATGCTCTGCTGGAGAAGGCCTCTGGAACAATTTTTATCTATTCATATTATTCAGTAGAATTTCAGTCTAAAAGGATCATATATCAACAACCAGGGACACATGCAGTGATACAATCACACACATAATGTCTCTCATATATTCACACACACACACACGCACGCACTTAATTTGAATATTGTGCTTTACAGCAATCTTTTTAAGTCCCTTTATTTTAGTTCCCAATCCTGTTAGCAGGAAGAACTTGGGAGACCTAACAGCATGTAAACACATAAACATATAATCACACACACGCACATACAAACCTATTCACATACGTACACACCCTCACACACTGACACAAGAGCTCAAAAGTAGACAGAGCAGTCACACTGAACGTGAAGACCTCTGAAACAGCATGCTCTTAGGATTTGACCGATCTTTGATTGTGGCAACTATTTTTTACCTTTTTACATGGCAAACACTCAAAAAGACATCAAAGTTCTGAAACATCTAGGACTGGCTTTAGTGTTGTGAGCACAAGAACAACTAATGCCTCACAATGGCTTGATTCTTAAAGGTGAAGTGTGTCATTCCAGCGCCCCTAGTGGCTCCAAAGAGAATTGTAAAATGTCAATGATCAGGAAGGCAGTTTTAATAGAAGTCTGATTGCTTGGAAAAGTAATAGCACACCTCTTTCACATGATTTGAGGTATTATTCAAAACTGCTGATTAATATTTAAAGTTGGTGGTTTCAAAATCCCTGAAAATATGAGCAAAAGTAATATATATGCAACATTTGGGTTTCAGAATAAAAAACATTCATTTCCCCATTGAAGGTTTAACTTATAAAATACCTTAAAAACATATTAAATATAGACCTACTGTGAGGTACAAGGTTGTTGATCAATGCAGTATATGCTATTGTTAAAGCCATAATTCATTGTTTCAGCTTTTTTTCCCAAAATAAAATTGTTTATAATGAAATGACTGCATTATCTGTAATTTAATATATTATACCAACATGCTCAACATCTTTCAATCTATTCTTCGTGTTGATGATTTTTTTTAAAAACATTTTTAGCTTCAAATCTAATTTTGTAATTAAACTTGTGGCTTGTTGGATTGGATCATATATCTCTTTAATAAAGACTTTTTTAAATCCTTATAGCCTACACGAAAAACAAGTGGATGAATTACTTCCATAACCAATATTGCTAAAAAGAAAAAAAATGAGCAGGCAGTTTATATTAGCAAGCACTGGGTTTCATAAATGTCTTTAAGCCACCCGTTGTGGAAATATCCACTAATGTTTCAAAGAGATTGGCTGAGCAACTACACAAATGTTTTAAAGGAGCCTTAACCTGGGTTTAAAGTAATAGAGGAAGCATTTTAGCATAACACACTTGACATTTAAGAACTATAAATGATTTCTCCCTGCTGATTTTGAACCGATACATATAAAGTGAAAAGAGTTGTTGTTTAAAATTAAACCTGACTCATATTGTTTTATACAATGGCAATAATTAACCTAGTGCTCTATTTTCTGTGTTTCCAAGTCATCAATTGATCATGAGAGGGTAGAGATTCGGCATTAGTGCTAACGGTGCTATGCACTGAGAATAACCTTGCATGCACTAATATTAATACAGATCAGCTGAAGTGAGAAAAAAAATACCTGACGGTGAAAATTATGAGCCTAAAGGGGAAAAGTACAACATTATATTATTGCTAAAATGCCTCTCATGCATAATTCAAGTAACAAGAGAAACTTTCGCAAGACGATAAGAGACAAAGAATGATCCTAGCATTGTGCTGGTTTAAGCTACTGTTCTGTGAGAAGAATTATTACATTTGAGGTGATTTGTTTTTGAAGAACATGTGATGCTGCACTATTCATAACAGCACTGTGAGATACCAAAGCACAAAAATACCCTTTTCTGTTATTTTAAGCGATTATTGCATCCACGTCAGTGTGCAATCATTACAATTTGAAATACTCGAAACCTTTACAGACATAATGTTCTTGCACCCACAGCCAACGACTCTTATGAACTGCTCGCACTGGGTTGAGCTCTGAAACAAAATTTTAAAAAAAGGAAAGCATTATTAATAAAATATTTCTATCAACATTTAGTATTTTTTTATTTTAAATCAGAAAATAATTTTTTTATACATTTTAAAGAAACAGAATTACAACACATTTTGTTTTGTACTGTGATTTATGATTTATATATATATATATATATATATATGTACCTATATATACCTTGAGAATTATAGAGGCTCAAGTTTATCACTGAAAGCATCTCACATTACTTATTGGTGTTGTCATTGGACTTTTTTAAATGGAAAAAATATCATGCACTGATGAATCATGTAGCATGAGGAAGATGTGAAAAGGGTGACTGTAATTTCATTTTGACTTTACACATTTGTATGCTTATGCTGAAATGATTTAAAAAATCTTACATTGATTCTTGTGGATTCTCACTTCCTTGAAGAAAGCTGTTGAATCTTAAAAAAAAAGAATAATAATACAATAATATAATAAATAAATAATAAAATAAATGAAAAAGACATATAGCCAGAGCACTGTATTGCGGTGTGACATAAAATAGAGTCAAAGGTCTGAAACATCTTCTATGTACTCACTTAGAGCTCTCTGCTGCTTCCCGTAATTCTTCATCCAGTCTAGAGATGCAAATATTTATTTTATATTTTAGCTCAAAGACATTCTTTAAATTTGAATAAAATAACAATAATAACACTTTACTCTGATTTTGTATTCAATAATTGTGTTTACCTCACATAAATATTTAAGATTTTTTTAGGGGTTTGAGACAAAAAAGGTTGAGGATTCCCGGTAAAGCAGATAAACCATCTAATGTTACTCTTCACCCCAGCGTTTTAAATGTCTGTTCCCATAGAAACGTGTCTTCACAGGTTTTAAATTATTGAGTCACAACTCCTGTACAGATTGTCATAAACACCTCTTCATCAGCTGATGCTTCCTCTATTTACACTTGTAATGCACAGAGCAGTGCCTAAAATAGATTTATATAAAGGTGCGGCTTACCTGATGATGCACTCAGGTATGTGGATGTACTCCATTGGGATGAGCTCCTGCAGTTCTGCTAAGCTGTTCACATACTTGATCTTACTGCTGAACTTTGAACTGGAAAACATTTATAAATCAATTTTATTTCATTTGTTTGCAAAAACCAGCTTTTCCTACAGTTCCAGTCAAACATGTGGGCACATCTGCTTTTTCTTTATTGATATCATTTTAATAAATTCATTAATTAATGTATTTATTGATTTAATTATTTAAACTGTGATTTACTGTATACGAATAATATATACAAATAAATAAATAATCATGTCACCATACCTGATAAACGGTTTCGTTATGGCTAGAATTGTTCTAATAAACCACGATGGGTGAACAATGATGAAAGATTTTAAGTTCTTTCTGAGCCTGAAAAAGTGTAAACAACAACATTAGCCTTCTTTTTTTTTAATAGACTGTGAATTGTGTATTGCATGTACAGTACATTCAGCAGGTTCTGCTGTATATGATATACACCTCCTATCAATCATCTGGTAGCATCTCTTGAGCCAGTTGAGACCAGGCATCCTCCGGTGTGGAGTTGCTCCATTCAAGTACACGATCATGTAATCCTCTGCTACCATGAGCTCTAGTGTACTGATAACATACCTGAGGAATGATTCACATTTATTCAGTGATTTGTTCTCAGTATAGCTAATATTCTATTTTAGGTCAGGATGAACAAGCCTCATGAACTCACAAGAAGAGGTTCTCCATGATCTCGTGATAGTCCTCTCGGTCACTGTCAGGGAGGAAGCATGCAGCAAATACAATGATGGCATTTGCACCATTACCATAGTACCCTGTGGGTGAAGGAAAGAACACATTTGAAGGATTACTGCAACTAAATGTGCTTAACTGTATTAAATATGCACACGTAGTGTACTTCAAATCTTGTACTACTTAATGAAATAAATGAATTATATAAATAAATGAGTATTTTAATTATTGTGGTTATTAATTCTAAATGTACTAAATTGCAAATGTATCAATACAAATGTGTAATGTGTTTTAATAGATGTTAAAGTACATTTGAATATATATAAATGCTTGTTATCACATTCAACAGGCAACTTAGCATATCAAATAATAAAAAATAAAAATGTAATTTAGGTTAAAAAGTCAAGTTTAATTGTAAATAATCCATCTAAGCAGCAGAAAACATTTTTCACTTCACACTTAAGTATATTATTTTAAATCTTATTCCATTGTTATAACTATGTAATAACTGGTATGTAGTATTTATGTAATAAGTACTCTTTTTCAAAATGTGCTAAAACTGCACAACAACAATACCGCTTACAATTAAAACGTATCAGGACCAAAAATAAATGCAAATGCTGAAAGTATAACCACTTAACAATAACATGTGAATGTAATACAAATTAGGCAAAATCACCAGTAGCACTTTATTTTTAATTTCTGTTCTTTGTGTACATACTATTTGGCAGTTACAATAACTGTGTAATAACCAGGTACTAACTCTGAACCTATCCCTAAACCTAAACTTAACGCATATAGTTATATATACTTATACTACCCAGTAGGGATGCAACGGTTTTCGGTAATTTATCGAACTACATATTACTACAGCCAGGCTTAACAGTGTTCTTTAAAAAAATTTAAATAAATAAATAAAAGTGTTTTGACTTAATCTGTACCTTTTCTACACTTAATATTGTCTCTGTACCTTGATAACTTGAAATGGAAAGAGTTAGAGCTCACATACAGTACTGTACAGTAATATTGATGTATCGAAACCGAACCGTTACCGTGGCCAGAAAACCGTGATACAAACCGAACCGTGGGCTCACTGTACCGTTGCATCCCTACTACCCAGTATACTTTCCTGGGTAAGTACACTGTAATTACACATGTAAAACTGTAAAACTGTCAAATAAGGTAACACCTTATTTTAAAGTGTCCAAAATACAGAGTATTTACCTAAGTACTTAGACATTGTTCTTACATTAAAAAAATAAATAAATAAAAATTACCTACAGCACCATGCAAACTAAGTTATGGAACAGCCTGCAATTATGTAGATGTTACACACAGCCATTTATTTAACCAAAAGATTGACACATATGCGTTGCAGACATTATACAACGTAATTACAAATGTAAATACTTAAAATAAACTTTTTCAAGATTGTACTTAAGTGTACTTCATGTCTATCTATGCAGTTACACCTTATCCAGATGCAACCTACCTTAGTTTGTACTTACCATCAAGTCAAGTCATTCACTTTTATTTATATAGCGCTTTTAACAATGATGGTAATGTATAATGACGAGATAAAATTTTATTTATCAAATGTAGAGACGGTCTCTGTAATCAAAACGACGATAATCACTAGAAATCAGGTGTCCCCAACCATGTAGTTACCATGTAACTAACCAAATCGCCTACCAATCATTTTTCTCGAATATCAAACATTTTATTAAAAAGTCCATGTAAGTCCCTCAACGACATAGGAGCTTCACAAAAACGCCATTATAGTTGCTCCATAAACATCCATTGTAGGAATACACATGCATTTCTCAAGTATGCCTTCGCACTCTACTAAAAGAATCTCTGTGTAAACCATTATCTTTACCTTACATTCAACCCAAACCATTCTTTTACATTTTCTTTAAATGTAACGTACCTCCATGGGATATGACTTTTTGGTAAGGTTCAATGCTCTTCATGTTGATGCGGTGCTCTTGCTCTCCAATGATGACGGTTCTCCAGAGTTTGGAATCCTGCCGCTCCTCCTGAGCACTGTATGTGGGAATGGGCTCAACTGTTTCTTTAACAGATTCACTCTGGGATGCTTGAGGCTCTGAAAAATGTGTGTCAATATATTAGCAATCTCTTTTTTATATTAAACAATTGTTTACAAGTTTTTTATGTCCTACCTTCCCAGTCTATTTCATGGTCTGTATAATCTGCTTCATCAGGTGTGTCCAGATCATCCACATTGATGTCGAGGTCATCTGGTGTGTCGAACAGGTCATCCTCACTTTGGTCCAAAGATAGGCTTATACGAGGAGCTGACAACTTCTTCCTCTGAGAGGCCACGCCCTCTTGGCCCTGCAGGGGCAGGGAGGTGGGTGGAGCTAATGGATTTAAAAGACAACCAATAAAAATTTTGAAAATGATGCATCTGTTCATCATGCTATTTCAAATTTGTCTATTGTTCCGGGACTGTCAAGTTTTCAGGAGCGTGCCCAACTTGACTAAACCATGTTAAGTCTAATACGAAAGTGTAGAAGAAGAGAATGTTACTTTATACCTTGGATTCATAACAGTTTCACTGTGAGGTCATATTTTGGAGTATATTCTAGTTGTCAGTGTATGTCAGTCTCACCTGGTCTACCCTCTGCCCCCTCAAAACTCATCTTGTATTCATGAGTCTGGTCCATGCCCACATCGCCAGAAGAGGAACTATGAAAAACAAATGTATAGATTGTCATCATCACCATCATCACTCAAATATTTTTTGTCATGCAATACAAAGGGCTTTTTTTGCACCCTTCAAGGGCACTTCAGGAAGGGGACGCCATTTGTTGGACGTTCCAAACAAAAGTGAGCAACCGAATCCCTTAACGAAGGGTCCTTCCAAAGGAAACATGCGATGGTCCCTTCACAGAAATGATTTCTATCTGTGATTATGTGATCTTCAGTTAGGAGCCAGTGATCCATTTTAAAGCAAAGTTGGGCTTGACTTCATATATAAACCACTAACCTGATTTTACCAAGTGCAACATGTCCCTGGGTCAACTTATTTGTTAACCCTGGAACAATATTGTGATTAACCAATCAGATTTGAAGAAATGGTTTACAGTTTTTGTGACGTTTAGGTTTACAATCAGTGTTTGGTGCTTGTAGATCAGAGTCAGTCATCTGTCATTTCCTCTGATTTTAGGCATTACTTATGGGTAAGTTTAGGTTTAAGTGTAGAGATATGACCATGGCTATTTTTTGCATTAAAATGTTCCAGGGTCAACAAAATATGCTGACCCAGGGACACATCAAACTTGGCAAAATCAGGACATGCATATATAAAGTAGAATAGGGTGACTACATTTGTCTTTATTTTAATGTGACACAAACTATTTTTGTCAGTAATAGAAATATGATTTAAGATGGTAGTGTAAGTAAGTTTAAGCATGTTTAGTTTGAAAAAGTTTAAGAGTAAATAATTGTAACGATCAGTTAGAAGTGCCAGTCCATTCAGACGGCACTTCAGCTTTCTACAGGACTATCTTTGTGTTTTT
>JAUCMS010000095.1:20460991-20480572 GCA_032357445.1 Enteromius radiatus | reverse complement strand
CCTTACTAGAACCAGGAAGTATGAGCATATTAGCCCGGTTCTGTCAACACTGCACTGGCTCCCTATCAAACATTGTAGAGATTTTAAAATCTTGTTAATCACTTTTAAAGCCCTG
This sequence comes from Enteromius radiatus, assembly GCA_032357445.1. Classification (NCBI taxonomy): domain Eukaryota; kingdom Metazoa; phylum Chordata; class Actinopteri; order Cypriniformes; family Cyprinidae; genus Enteromius; species Enteromius radiatus. The sequence continues at coordinate 20,480,457 of JAUCMS010000095.1, read as the reverse complement.
AATGGCTTAGCTCCTAGAATATCAAAATCTACTCCGGGTGGCAGATCTTTTTCCTATCTAGCACCCAAACTCTGGAACAATTTACCTAATACTGATCGGGAGGCAGGCACACTCTGTCAGTTTAAATTTAGATTAAAGACACATATCTTTACTCTGGCTTACACTTAACACCCTAATTAATAATAACACATCTATTAATCAAATCCGTTAAAGGATTGTTAGGCTGCATTAATTAGATCAGCCAGAACCAGGAACACTCCCTTAACACACTAATGTACCCGTTACATTGGAAAAAGAATGGCATCTATGCTAATATTAGTCTGTCTCTCTCTTATTCTGTTTTTCAGTCCGTATCCAGATCAGATGGTGTATCAGTCAGGTGTATCACATGCAAATTCAGACACCATTTTCACTTGGTTCTAATTGGCTATTGCAAACTAGGTCAAAGGTTATTCCACCTGAGTGATTTTAGCCGAAAGTCCATCACAGTAGACACGGCATGACTGTATACTGTACATTCGCAGAAAGTGCCAGAAACACAGCACTCCCTGACATGGCTGCATCAACACTATTGCGGTTATTTAAACCACGCCGCCTTTCTTTGTGTGAACATTTAGGCTGCATTATGCAAATATCACAACACCGTGGCGTAGATGTCTGGATCAACCTTCTCTTTTAGATAAAATAAATCCTTTTGCGGAAGACTCTGAGCTGTGTAACTCAAGATGTATACATGCACAAACAGCTACATACCACACTAAATAAAAGGAAAGAAAAGGAACAGAAATCACATCATATTACCCCTTTTAAAATCGTTCTCTTTTTTTATGTTCCACAGAAGAAAGAATAATGTACAGGTTTGGCATAGCATTAGGGTAAGTAATTTATTTAACCTGTAATTTTCTTTTCTTTTTGTGCACCTTGTCCAAGACCTGGAGATCATGTTGCATACAAGGAACTACACATTACACTTTCTGCTCGAAATGCCACTAAACAAAACTGGTTTGTTGACTGATAGAGGGTTTTAGGCAATTTTCAGATGGTCAGATCGATCCCAGAATTCCATGCTACATTACATCCACCAAATTGAAAATATGAGGAACATGAGAGCAAGTCAAAATGAAACACAAAAACATTCTGCAAAAAGGTAATATTTGATTACCCAATTACTATTTATTAAACACGATTTACTATATTCTTTCTGTCATGTAGCTAATAGAAAGAAAGCTGAAGCCTGTCTAACCAGTGGGGGCCCACCACCACCACCTCCTGGCATTCCAGGCACGTCATCACACACACCATGCACCACAAAGTAACTTGGTCAAATGTAAGTTTACCACTATGATTTGTTTTGATTATATGACTTAATAAATTACTATCTATGTCACTTATAAAGGCTTTTTGAGCATTTTTATGCTGGCTTACTTTATTTCACTGCAAATGATGTATTGACTACTGTGATCTTAGTTATATTACTTTGACATGTTTTTTTCCTGCATTATTTGATTTTTCTTTGATAATATTGAGAATTTTATGGGTTGTATTTTCTTATAGATACTGATAGAGTGATTGTATTATTGGACCCTACAGGAAGAACACAGTCTGTCCCTGTGTTTTGTTGTCAGGTACCTTTAGTTGCTTTTAGATATTTTGCCAGATAATGTATACTTCCACTGAAGGATGAAGATGACGATGAAGAGACCACATCTGCTGTGATAGAAGTGGACAATGCTGGTAGATCCCCTGAAGTATGATGCATACCATTATAATGCATCCCCCCTTTTTACTTTAGACTACTAATTTACCCGGGTATGTCACATAACCTGCTTTCTGGAATACCCCCAGGTGTGTAAAATGAAATGCATCCTGACCTGACAGCATGCCAAAGATTCAGCCACAGCGCTGATCATCAAGAGCCTGTTGACAAAGTCTCCTGCTGAGGTGGCAGACATCTTTAGTGTATCTAAACGTCAAGTGGAAAGTATTAGAAAAAGATTTGAAGAAACTGGTGAAATTCATGACAGGCCCAGGTAATGCAGACCCCGTAAGACAACTGTTCCAGAGTTGCAGAGTTACTTATCAACAGCTGTCTAAAGGTTACCATCAAAATAATCAAACTGTTACAAAAAGTTCAAAGCGAATGTGTCATATTACACATTAACCTGATCAGTTATTATTATTACTCTTAAAAGCTATAACCACAAATAAGTAAATATTCTAAAACATTAAAACTGTTCTTATGAATATTCATGAGATGGTACATATTATAAAATGATTTATAATGCATTATGCATTCATTACAATGCCTTAAGGAATATAAAAACAGGATTCACAGAAAGTGTTACCAGATATACTTAAAATAATGCTAAATACAACTTAACATCTGTGGCAGTTTCAGAGAGGGTCCTGCATTAGAGGATCTTCAGAATGATACCAGTTTCTGGGTTTATAAAGCAGTATGGTTTTGTAAAGAAATAGAAAATAAAAATTTAAGAGCGCAAAGTGTCTTGTGTCACAGAACACGTATGCAATGTTTTTGGGATGGAATGAGGAAGTATGAACAAAAACAGACTATTAAATTGCATAAGTAGCAGCTCTAAACCAGAAGAAAATGATTAAACTATCAAACGTAAGTATTTCTAATGAATAAGTTTAATAGTTGTCTCCCAAAATATACAATGTATTGCAAAACAAGTTTATTTAGCACATTTCATGCACAATAGTAAAAATAAAGATACTAATAAAATGGATTTGAAATATAATTAAATTCAAATAAGAAGAAAAGAGAAGAATAAATAAGATGATATACACCACCGTTCTCATTTAGTAAATGCACAGTGAAACGTGTTTTGATCTTGACTTGGTCCCACTGATCTATGTATAAATCTCTGTTATAGATCAGTGCTTGGCTCTGATGATCTGAATAGTGTGTGAAGGCCATTGAGCTCATTGGTCATACAAAGGCCATGTATAAAGGGTCCAAGCATTATATTATTGCAGTAAGCACGCCGTGTCTCAATCCAGAAAAACTGGATTGAAAACTTTTGTAACCTGTTCTAAACACTAAACGTTAGCTACATTTTTTTAACTTACTGAACGATACACAGATAAGGAGAAGGTAAAGAGTTTTTTTAATTTTCAGATTTAGATACTTTACATTTCATGGTGTCCTTGTTTACTTTTAAATGTAATGTCACCCAAAAATGAAAATTTTGTCATTAATTATGTATCATTAATTAAGTATCACAACGTAAGCGTACACTTTCCACTAGGCGTAAACAACCATAGATTACATACATGCGCCTGCTTTCACCCGGATGTAAACAAGACTGATCACGTCAAATTTGTGTAAAGCATGTGTATGTGTTGAATTGTGAAACTCTTTAAAATGGTGGAAGACGTAAGTCACGGGAGAAGAATGGTAGAGTTAAATGATGTTATTTTTGTTTTCTTTGCACAAAAAAAAAAGTATTTTTGTAGCATAGTAAACCTGAAGTTGAGCCACTGATGTCACTGTTTTACAGGTGTTTTTACTGCGTTTCTGGATCATTTCAGTTGTATTGCTATTTCTTTTTTTAGCTTAATTTTCAACAATACAATCTACCGTTTTAGTTTCCTTCTTTTGCTTGAAATATTTCTTAAAAACAAATGTCACTTGGTTTGTTATTTGGTTTACTGCAGTGACATTTATGCGTTAATGGATAGTGAGTCAGTCCTGTAACCCAAAGGTTGTGGGTTCGAGTCCCAGGTCCGGCAGGGATTGTGGGTGGTGGGAGTGAATTCCCAGCACTCTCTCCACCTTCAATACCACAGCTGAGGTGAGACCCTTGAGCAAGGCACCGATCCCCCAATTGCTCCCCGGCAATGGCTGCCCACTGCTCCAGGTGTGTGTTCACTAGGTTGGGTTAAATGCAGAGCACAAATTCCGGGGGCACCCATGGCCTAATGGATAGGGAGTTGGACTTGTAACTCAAAGGCTGCAAGTTTGAGTCCCAGATCTGGCAGGGATTGTATGTTGTAGGTGACTGCCCACTGCTCTGGGTGTTTGTGTGTGTGTGTGTGTGTGTGTGTGTGTGCGCGTGCATGGTTGTTCACTTCTCACTGCTGTGTGTGTGCACTTGGATGGGTTAAATGAAGAGCACAAATTCTTAGTATGGGAAACCATACCTGGCCACATGTGACGTCTTTTCCTTTCCTTAAGTTGCATTAGTGTCCAAATACGTTTTTTGGACCACTGTACGAGTTTCATGATCTGAACAGCAAATATGTGACCCTGGACAACAAAATCAGCTATAAGGACCCAATTTTTGAAACTGAGATTTATACATCAAGCTAAATACATTTTTAAAGTTTGTTAGGAAAGGACCATATTTGGCTGAGAAGTATCCATTTCCCAAATACCCACAAAAGAAACCCTGATAATATTGACCCATACAACGTATCATTGGCTATTGCTACTTACTTATGTTTTGTGGTCCAGGGTCACATATTATACACTTCTCTCTAAAATAGCAGCATTTATTATACCGCTTTCTAAAACTGCAGATTTTATAGCAAAAAATATTAATACTGATAACATTTCCAGTGATAAGCCTGAATTCAACATTGCCCACACTATACAAACCATGTCAGCTTCACCTCCCAAAAAACTTTAGAGTATCACTAGAGAAATTTGGTCCTTTACTCTCGGCAAAACAACTGCAAATGTTGACCAAAGCTTTATTACACCACACTAACCACACAGTCAAGTCAGCACATCACCAGTAAGAGCATCATTGCCTCACTGAGAACATCTGTTGGGTAATTTATTACGAAAAATAACGTGTTACAGAAAATCTCTGAATGGCACATTAGTTGAAGATAAGAATGCACAGGAATTGGCTCTCTTGGCACATCGTTCAAGCTTGATGTAACAGAACACTGGTGATCTTAATGGATCAGGTCACAGCAAATGTACTATAATCTATTCCAAGAACACAATGACAAGAAACAAATGATACTGGCAGGGCAAATTATTGCCTGTGGTATGGTTATTAATTTGACAATATATAAGACAATCACATTTCTAGAACTTTGGCACTTTTAATATAAATGTTAATGTAAACTAGCTGTTCTATTCTTCATCAATGCATGTGCCTTGAAATGAGAAAACACCCTTATCTAATAAGCTTGCTCTGACTCTTAAAAAAAATACCATGTTACAATACCATATAAGTACTTTCATTGCTTTCTAAAGACCTCACCACACAGAATAATTAACATGTCCAAGTTGGAGAAATCTACATAACATTTATAGCTCAATGAATACAACTTGAAAACCAAAAAGGACCTGCTACAGAATAAACCTTAATATAAAGCTCAATAACAATGTTTTTCATTAAAATGAAAGAATAACATTCAAGTTGGACTCTGTGAAGTAGTTCAGAGGTGCAAATAAATAAACGACGAAGCAGCTTGTGTGTCCAATTTCAGAGCAGAATCAGCGGACTGCTTAAACAGTTAAAGCAGAATTTAGCGGATCACAGCATTACGGGAGACTTTAGCTGCAGACTGATGAGTCTTTTAATTGGGAAAGACAAAAACCAAACCATAACCAGCCGTTGTTCAGACTAGATTGTATTCCTTCAGTGTTAGCTGCAAGATGGTGTCCTTGACAGCAGCGAACACGAATCGGATGTTTTCTGTGTCAGTGGCGCAGGTGAAATGAGAATAAATGATTTTTTCGGAGTCTGGATTCAGGTCGACAAACATCTTCAGGATGAATTCCCGCGCGGCTTGGGCGTCTCTCTGGGGTCCTTGAAGAGGAAAAATAGATCGATTTTGGTTAGCTTGGTCGTCCTGAAACTAATCAGACCTTTTACTTAAAATAAAATAGAACCTGAGGTATAAACCATAATACAGCCATGCTTTAGCAGCACCATAGAAATAGAAGGACCCTCGGTCCAAAAAAAATGCATCATCTTTTTCAAATCTCACAGAATGATCTGAAAAAAAACAACATATCACAATGTTTTTGAACTTACCATCATATTCAGGAAAGTAATCTACAAGGTGTGAAAACATTATTTTCTCTTCCAAAAGGTCTTTCTTGTTCAGAAAAAGAATAACTGATGAATTCTGGAACCAGGGGTATGTTATTATGGTCCTAAACAATGCTTTGCTTTCCTCCATTCGATTCTGTGCGGGGAAAATAACACAACAGGGCCAATTCAGTGGCTATTTTAGTCCTGCTTTACCACATCAATTTAACACTAACATTCAGTTCACTGCTTCTGACAATTTCAGACACTAAAATAAATAATAAATACTGCTTGCCATTTTAAGTTCAGAATAAAAAAGCTCTTCATTCTCTACTGATTATATGATCCCTGACAATCAGTTTTATAGCATCCTTTTAATTACAAATAAGCTTTGTTATGACTTTAAAATGTCAAGCAGTGTACCATTAAGTCTAATAATATTACATGTATTATCCAAGATTTGTTATTTAAAACACAAAAGTATAATATTTCTGGCTTTATGTTTTCTTCACAAAATGTCTCCTGCATATTTGTTTGACGAGATATATGTATCATTTTAATTATTAGTAATATGTTAATACTAATTCACTAGTTTTTACTAAAAATATTATGATTATGCCATACAATTAAACCCCCCCCCCCCAAGAAATGTACAGTTTAATGACATTTTTCTTTGCTATAATCCTGATTGCATGATTGTATAACCACAAATAAATAAATAAGTAATGTTAATTCATAAGAATACTATATATCTGTGTAAAAGGCATTTGCATTAATCCATCATGCAAAATAGAAATTTTCAGACCTATAAAGTGGTTAGTAACATCTTTGGGTCCCTCTGCTGGTAGTTCATTTACCTCATTGTCAGACTCAACCAGAACTTGATCATATTCACTGAGTGCCACCAGGAACATGATGGAAGTGACGTTTTCAAAGCAGTGGATCCACTTTCGCCTTTCTGATCGCTGTCCCCCTACATCTACCATCCTGGTGGAGGCGGACAAGTCATCAGATGGAAAGGTCATATGCTTACAATCTGGCATCTGAGCACTGGGTTGAACCGATTATTTTGTATCAATGTAGTACTACATAAACTAGAAGAGAAGCTATGAGGAGTAGATTTACCTGAATATGACACTCTGTAGGTCAAAGGGGTATTCAATGATCCCTGTTGTGGGCACTCTGACCCTGAGTACATCTTGCTGGGTGGGAACATAGGAAGGTTCGGCAATGCGATCCAGTGAATTTAGATAACTGTGGACAAACAGTGAACATTTCACAGTTCTGAAGCATCTCTATGATTCTTTGGGTGAAACCATATATATATATATATATATATATATATATATATATACACGCATATACATACACACAAAAATGTTTCTTTTGGATGCAATTAATCACAATTACTCATTTGACAGCAGTAATGTGTGTGTGTGTGTGTGTGTGTGTGTGTAATTAGCACAACAGCTGCCCTAATCTAATACCCTAATAGTATATAATATGCAACTATATATATATATATATATATATAATGTATAATAAATGTGTAAAATCTTCGGTCAGAGTAGTTTTTCTAATACTAAAATAGAATTATTGTTTGGATATACTGTATTTAAAGTTAGATCATACACAAATTTCAAAAGCACGTCTTTGAGAACAACTAGAAACTTATTGGAAGTCAATAACAACAGAAACTGTGGAAAAGTACATAAACACAGTTCCAGCAAGAATACAAGTTATCAAAAATATGTTTTTTCGTTTGTTTTTTTGGTTACTGCATGTGGAAAAGGACTATTGTTTTGTTTCAGGTTGTTATTTGCCTAATAAATGACAAAATATTTTTTTAGTTTTAAACTGTTTTAGTAAATGTTAAATAATTTTTCATTATTTTTATTCTCTCTTTGTTGTAAAATTGTTCAGATTAAATTAATTTCATTTGACTAAAATTGTTTAAATCATTTTGGAACTGGAGCAGTTGCTTGATCGATTTGAATGATCCTAAACTGGTATTCATTTTCTTATAACTTACATTAATAGTAATACTTTATTAATAATTTATCAAAATCTTTAAATGCAAATTCTTAAACTACCATTGGCAGGCTACGTGACAGTCATATTGGTTCAGTTTACTAATTTATTAATGACAACAAATATAAATCCTAAAGCAACAGATTATGTAGATTGAAATATAAAATAATCTAAACAATTCATATAAAAGCTCAATAGTTACTGGTAGTTACATATGACAAGTTGGTTTAGAATCCAAAACTCACTGTTTGAGTAAAATTAAGTTAAAATATAAATAATATTGCTCAGAGGTTTCATTTAAGTATTAACTTTGTAACAGACTTTGGTGTCTTGGAAAATCTGACTGCAGTGTGAGACATTGTTGAGATATTTCTCTAGAAGACACATGTTAGATTATTTGACTTTTCAAATAATCAGAGAAGCAGAAGTCTTTAGTGAAAGCCACATTTGTTCTGCATTTAATCTCACTGCTGTTTAGGAGAAGCCATATTAGAGCGATCTCATTGTGTTTCTTCTTTCTTGTGGAAGGTTATAAGTTTAAGGTGCACTCACTATTTTGTGGAATCTGAGAGTTGGTATTCTCTCCTCCGGTCATAACACTCCTGTATTCCTGGGTCATTCCATAAACTCCTGATGGCATCTACATAGGGGTTGACGAACAAGAAGACCTTCTCTACATCAACTTCTCTGACAATATTTGCATTGGCCTGTGAGGAGAAAAGTAGTGCAATCAAAACAATGTTAAGAGCTGATGCTTCAGCCAAAGCAATGGTGCCAAGTCTGTTTTCCCAATGGAATTGGGCTACTTTTATAAAGTTTGCTAGTTTTGACTGTCAATTGTGTGGGTTTCTTTACGCAGATCTGGCAACCCTGAACCAATGAGACACAATCAACAGGAAATGTTGAGTCACGTCCTAGCCCACTTATACATAACCTGATTACAACTTTATTGGCCCATTTTATTTAAGACTCAAATCTGTTCAAGTTCTCAATCTCACTATACCTGACCCAATAAGACGGAACTTGATTGAGGCGGTGTTCCAAAATATTTCAAGTACGCACAATGGAAAATAGGTTTGTCTTCGGGGGAATCTACAAATGGAAAAAAAACTAGATGGCACATTTCTGCAAGGCAGTAAATTGGTATAATTAATTTCATAGCTTGGAGGGGTAATTGTGTTTAAGCCTAGGCAACACGATTAGCCAAAGTGATTGTATCTCTCTCTCTCTCAGGGTATTTGACTCGAGGTTTGACCTACTTCATGGCAACGTTATGAGTGACACTTGCTCTGACACATTGAGCCACGACTCAAGTTTCGAATCAAACTCGCAACATTCCCCTGATTCTCTGAACTACAGAAGATGCCACACTCTAACATTCATAACACCAATAACACTCAATTGCATCTTTTTCTTCATAACTAAAGGGTTCGTTTAAAAGAGAAGACCTGAAACCACGATAAAGAATGCATAACAAATCCATAGAAACAGATTAATAATAAAAAGTGACTGGGTTAGACAAATTACTGTACCTTATTATGTTCATATTTGTAGTGGATCTGGAGAGTATCCATTGCCCGTATCATGGCTTGCAATGACGTAAAGATATTTTGGTAGACCAGCTTGGTAAAGCTTCTCCTGTCCTCTTCTGAGTAGCCTGAGCCATGAATGATTCTCATCTGTTTAATAAAGGTGCTTTTACCACTCTCTCCAGTTCCTGAAAGCAGAAGCATGTGAATAGTGAAGGGTTAAGAGTGGAAAATCTGATTCAGCTGAACTAAATGGTTTGTTTGGAAGCTTCCTAAATGGCAGTGATTCACAGATGTACTTAAATCATAACCCCTGATAAGCCAAAGTCTAATTTGAGTCTAAAAAGTGAAGCTGATTACCCCTTGACAAACTGCTATGTTGGTCAGACTAGTTTTTAGATACAGTCTTAACATAGTGGCTATGTTTATGCTACTGGCCCCAGCTTCGACCAGGTAATGATGAGTTTAGACTAGTTTAAAAAAACTGCCACGTTCAACAGTTAGAGTTAAACAGATTTTTCCAATAGAGTCCCTCTATCTTTATTGTTCTGACAGTGAGTGAATCTTAAGGTACTGTAATGTATAAACAAATCTTATTGGATTCCTAATAAATCAATCTTAAAGACTCTTAAAGAATTTTCTTTTATATGATAATAATATTAGTTATAATTTATTTGTAAATGGACTCAAACTAAACCGAATTAACTCATTTGAACAACTTTAAAGGCGATTCTCTGAATACTTTTTTTTTTTTTTGCACCCTCAGATTCCAGATTTTCAGATCTCAGGCAAACATAGTCCCATCCTAACAAATACATACATCAGTGGAAAGCTTATTTATTTAGATTTCAGATTGTATATAAATCTCAATTTCCAAAAATTGACACTTATGGATGGTTTTATGGTCCGGGCACACATATAATAAAGACAATCAAGTTTGTACAGAAGATATACAAGCTTAAGTTTCCCACCTGTATAGAACTAAATAAAGAGGGATTATCTTTTCAGAAAACAGTAGTAAAAGACACTGAATAGGTTACCTACATACTCAATGTATTTTAATAAATGATATGAATGAATGCTTTTTTTATTTTCAGATGCAACATGTGTAAAATTAAAACTATCTGGATTGTTTTACTCTTTGACACATGCACGAAAGTTTGGTAGAGCGAAAGCACCTCGTACCCAGCAGAAGCAGTTTGAGCTCGCGCCGAGCGTCTTTCTTGTCGCGGCGGAGCTGCCGCTCGATCTCGTCGTTGATCCGTCGCGCTTCTTTCGCCTCCTCGCTGAGGCAGCACGCCATGATGGTGTCCAGCGTCATGATTCTCCGCGGCAATTTACAATTTGGAGGTTTTCAGCAATTCCATTGAAAGAACATTAACCCCGACTCTAATGCAATCGTTTAGATAAAGCCAGAGAAAGTGTTTCCCTGCTGCGCGCTGACGAGAGAATCCAAACCATAAATCGTCATTTACACCTGGTAATATTTCTGCAGCGGAGAGAAAAAGCAGTCAAATGTTACAGCAAACCGTATTCAAAATGTAACGGTGGCTGAAATCCTGATGCGGCTTATCTATTTTATAACACTCAAAAAAGCAACAGATCCTTTGGATTTAATAACTCCATTGCAGACTGTTTTTATATTTGACGTTCAATAATGAAAGTCAACACAACACAGTAGTTCCTCTTTAGACCGTACTAAAGTCTCTTGTCCATGAACTTGTGTTTGGGAATATTTGCATGAATGGTGTTGCCCCCGTGTTAAAGTCTCCACTCCGGGCGTGGTATCGCTGCATATGGCCGACAATTCCCTGGAAAACCGTTTCCCAACGCAAGTGAACGCTACAGAACTCTCGTGCTACGGACAGTCAGGAGTCCAAGCGTCTGACGAGATTTTATAAGTTAGTCCATTGAGGTCCTCACTCCTGTTGATTTAAATCCCAGTTTGAACAGGCTCGTTTTGGACTCTCGGTTCTTACATATGCAATAGGGATGTTCGATTCCCGATTCGAACCTTTTTTTTGACGATTCGGACGAACCGATTTGCACGCGTTTGTGAATCAGTGTGTTCGAGCTTTGTAAGTAAACTGTAGGACAGGGACAGTTTGTGCTTGCAAAAATTTGTGTAATTATATGCAATTTACCTTAGTATTATTTTGCTGAAGAAGTAAGGAGTAAAACATGCAGAGGAATTGTACTGGTGGTGTGATCAAATGAATCGTTGTTTGAAATCGACTCAAAGCAAAAGTCCGAACCAACCGACTCGCTAAAATGATTCGGACCTGTCTACTAATATGTAATGTTCATTCCCTGTTGTGTGACGCGCAGAATTGAGGAGGAGCAGCTGGTCAAAGACTTGAATAAAATTGTTTAGACTTAAAACATTGGACTAGTCTTGAGGTCTTGAGCCTTAATGATACTTATGAAAAATTCATTCCAACATCACACAATAATATATATATATATATATATATATATATATATATATATACACACACACACACACACACACACAGGTAATATTAAAGATAATGGAAAATTACTCAGAATATTCAAATGCTTTTTCATGACCTAAAAATATTTGAACTTCTTTAATGGAGAAAAACACAATCTGCTCTAATCCAACAATCAGATTTAAGTTTTAGCTTCCTGTGTTTTTAATTATTAGTTATTTTTTGGTGGTTGTGTCACATTTACTTAATTCTATACTTTAGTTATTTTTTATTATACTTCAAATGAAAATGAGAAATGGCAACATAGCTGAAACATAAGCTTCCTTATTATATTTTATGTCATTTAATATTTACTTTAAGCTGTGATTTTTTTTAAATATCATACAAGTTAGACTAGTATTAGTATGCCCTACAAATGCTAAAAACAGACACAGTTTTAGTAAAAGGTGGCACAGACTTTATTTTTTTTTTTAGATTTGCAGCACATTCTACAAAGACACTAGAGGGGATAGAGAGAAAGAAAGATACAAGAACATGGAGGAGACCTGCCACAATTCTTTTTTTTCTTCTTTTTTTACAGAGAAGCTTTTATCCCCCCCCCCCCCCAACTGTGAAGAGAAAGGCGTCTAGAAAGATCCATCTAAAATGGTAAAAATGCTTACAAACAGACGTACAAAACAAGCGCTAGCAAGATTTAATGGATCCCAATGTCAATGGAGTACAAACGGTCAATCCATCATCTGAAGTTTTACGAATCTGAAAATCGGGTTGAGAAAACTAGCACGAAAAAAAAAAAACTTCCCTCAGGAATGAATCCTTTTCCCACCCTGAATACCCCCATTTATCAAATCAAAATAGACGTTCATCCTTTAAATAAAACTGTACTGATATTAAAACTTTAAAGAACTGAACTCAATATTTACACTTTCCCCAAAAAGTCTCATCATCAAGAAAACAAGATAATGGAACAATAAATTCATTGGCAAAACAAACAAAACTTAAGATTACATTCTGCATGTTGCACAGACTAAGCATGCAGCTCTGGTAAGGCCAACAGCGGACGTCACAGATGGGCTCCCTCTACTTACGAAACAGTACAATCAATAATGGAAAAAAATTAAATAAAAATTCCGTGCAGAAAGAAAATGCGTTAAAGAAAAAGAGGATCCACTTGCTTTTGAGAAAACTTTTCCCTCAAATATGTTGTCTAAAAAAATATTGTTAGGAGAAATGGCAGGGAGCACATCTACCCAAGAAGCAGAGGAATGTAGGCTCTGAAAACAAGTTGAAGTGAATGGGCATGGCAGTTTGGCTTGGATCTCCACCCTCTAGAAGAACCGACCAGAGTACTGCTTCACGCTGCAAGAGGAAATGACACGGTTGAGACCAGAGACAAAATCTCAATGTGCTGGGACAGTTCAGCCAGCAGCCTAATGATTTACAATCTGGATATGCCGTTACAATAAACAATACAAAACAAACTGTATATATAGTGTTATAATAAAGCACATACAGTACTGACAAAGCATGAGTACATCATCTAGTTTATAATACACTGTGTAGAAAAGATATTTAAACAAGTTGATTTAGTATTTTAAGGTTGTTTTCCTAACTCTATTTGCATATTTTAAGTTTACTTTAGTAAGCAACAGGCAATAGTCAACACAAAATACCATTACTAACCCATTTTATTTCATACTTTAGTTATTTATTCTTTTTAGAGTAATAATAAGAAGCTCAAATTAGCTATGGGACAACTAGTTGTCCAAAAATGTGATTGGTACATTTAAATAGTTTTCTTTCATCTTTAATATTATATTACACCCACCCACCCACTTCAGCGGCAAATCATTAACTTAAAAGCTACAATTTAACTGTATATTCCTTAAGAAATTTCTTAGCGTAATTATAACTAGCTTCCTTCAGTCAGTTTTGAAAATATGTAACCTTATAATAATGGTAGAAATTTGACAGCTGGTAAACATTTTGGATTATTGTTTCTCCTAGTTACACTCACATGACACAATTTACATCCTTGAATCAAACAATTAAAAGAGGAAATCACTCACTGAGTAACTTCTGTAATATTAATGCTTAGAAGCTTCAATTTGCAATAATGCATACAGTGAAGAATATCCAGTTTGGGTTTATATTTGTTTACTTTATGAAAATTTGTTTACTACATGAAAAGGCATTTCAATTGCATATTTATTTGTCCACTTGTTTGTAATTAGTTTGTAGTTATGTACATGTCTTTAATAAGCTCGAGAAGTTTTACTGTGATATATAAATTATGAAATTTCAATAGTATATAAAACTGTGATATTGTAACAACCTTTTTTCATACATGTACAAATATGGATCGTTCTCACAAAGTCCAAACATTTACATCACTTTACAAAGCAAATAGGGTCAATTATGACTTTATATCTGCTTCCAATTTAACAAAATGACTTCTTAACTGTATACCCAACCAATAAGGTGAATAATAAAGAGTGTTTCATTTGCATAAGGATATCATAATAGCATGTTACAGACAAGAGACAGGTTAGCATTTGCCAATAGAAAGCAGTCACGCTAGCATGTTACAGTAGAAAAGCTGGTTTATGATCGGTTTACCCATGCTATCAAATCAGCGTGAGTTCAAACAGAGTATAAGCCAGCACTGACATGGTCAGATGTGAGTTCAGATGTTAGTCAGAGTAGGCCTCTTCAGTTAGGGTGGGTGAAATGTGTTTGAGGGTGGGGGCAGATGATGCTGGGCCTGTGCTGTAGGGCAGACCGTGATTTGTTGTCACTTCATCTAACTAACAACAACAAAATCACAAGTCTTCCACACAGAAGCAAGCCAGCGTTCCCTTCATTCTCCTGGCTTCCACTCATTTGCCCCTTGGTAAGTTATATTTGGATTTGATCCCAAATAGAACTAATATAACAAACCCTTTTGTACACATTTCACAAACACGAAATTCCCCCTGAAGATGGAAGCCGTTAGGTCAGGCAAAAAGAAGTGCATGAAACAGCAGTCAAATGTATATGAAGCATAAAGAAAGTGTGAAGAATACTGAAAATACATTTTAGTTCCAAATAGTGAGCAAAGAAAGACAGGCAGTAGGAATTAGCAATTTAGCATCTGCATTTTTATCATAACAAAATACAAGACTTAAAATACTTTGGAAACCTTGTTTTTTTTTTGTTAAGTGTAACCTTGTGTCCAAACCAGGTATGACAACAAAGTAGGTAAACACTGACATTGTTTTGGGGGGGTCCTAACTAGCATTGGGAAGAGATTCTTATTCAGAATCAGTTCTATGAGGATTGTTAAATGAAACTGTTAAGGAATCGAAATTGTTAAGTGAATTCAGAGCCCACACTGAATCTCATTGGTTCAAAATTAGAAAGCTGTCACACCTGGTTAAAACACATGATGGTTAGCTGTCAGGATGGGGTTGTGGTAAAAGTGCTGGGATAGGCGATATTTGACTCACCTGTTCTGTAGTAGATACTGGGCGTTCTGAATCTGGTCCTGTGTGCCTGTGATGGTAATGATCCTGTCCTCTGAGCCCTCCAGAGGCTCGTCAATTTTAATAGATGCTCCTGACTCATGACGGATCTGCTTGATCCTCTGGCCACCTTTTCCAATGATAGAGCCAGCCAGCTAAAACAAGACATGAAGTAAATGTCTCCCATTCCAAACTAACTCAAACAACAAAATATATCGTCCAAATGTAATGTCCAAATTAGGTATCCAAACAT
The DNA here is from genome assembly GCA_032357445.1 of Enteromius radiatus. Classification (NCBI taxonomy): domain Eukaryota; kingdom Metazoa; phylum Chordata; class Actinopteri; order Cypriniformes; family Cyprinidae; genus Enteromius; species Enteromius radiatus. The sequence goes on along the minus strand of JAUCMS010000095.1, from coordinate 20,464,668 downwards.
TTCCAAATTCACATGAATTCCTAGTAGTAGTAGTATATATATTTAATGTCATGTCAGCATCTTCAATTTAAAAACGTATAACAAATAGAATAAAAACCAACAAGCTCAGGTTATATTACACAAGATTTTTTACATTACCATAATGAAAATTCTGGCAACATTTAAATGTAAATAGTAAAATGATAAACTATAAATTAAAGCAAATATAAAATTAAAAAGAAAAAAAAAACGAAATTAAAAATAAACAAAAATAATAGCAAATTTTTTTTTTATGGCAATAGAATATAAATAATACTAGATGTGGGATCAGGTCATTTTCCAATCCCACTGTTTCAAGTCACTCATTATCTGCACCACCTACAAATACATTTATTTAAAAAAAGAATTAAATGACTATTAAAAAAAAATATATATATAAAAACCTTTCATTTTTTTATTTTTACAAATATGTTGAGTCACATTTTGCACTCACATCTTTAGGGATAGTCACTTGTGTTGTAATAACAGGTCCACCGATGTCACTGTAAGAACCTCGACCACCTGATGAAACAAACATCTTATGGTGATTCAGCCAATGTCTATTTATATGCAGGCCTCTCATTCACACTCTTATTCGAACAGAATAAATATACAATCCATAATACATTTTCACAATATCTGACACACTCACCAGATTGAAAGGGCTCCCAAGAAGAATTATTGTCTTCAGACAAAACAAGAAAAGAAAAAGATTGAAAAAGTGACCAAGATATCAGAGCTATGACAGTAGAGGATAAAGAGAGAGAAAAGCAGGAAATACTACACTATTGAAGAGTGCAGTGCTCCGTTTGACTGGAGGTAACCTTGAGCTAGTGTGTATGTGTGCAGCTCACTCACCATATCCACCTCCACTCTGTGTACAACGATGGGGGAAAGAGAGAGGGAAAAAAAAAGATTCAGTCAATTCAGAGAGCACAAACGTAAACTCAAAGCACATTCTACATGGATCGCTGATTCTTTAAGCTTCCAATCTGACACGTCTATTTAATATGAAAGCAATAAACCACTCAAGGCCAAGCGGTACAGTAATTTTTACCATGGTTAAAGGGCTTTTAGGTCACTGGTTTGCCACACACCTAACATTCCTTAACCGCGGTAAAACCATTGTAGAGTTATAAGCATACAGATTATTAAGAACTGTGGAATGACAACACTGAGTTTTTTTAGCACTGACATTTTTGACAATTAGACACATTCCATTTCTTTTTTTTGTAATGTCATTCTTAACAAAAAACAAAACAAAAAAAAAAAACTATTTAAATTTCAACTGGAAAATGCAAGGAACAAACAATATGGTATCAGGAATCAGAAGAGGAAAATAGCCTTTGAATTTTTTAATACATTTTTAAATGCAAAATATATATTATTTGACAGAAATAAACAAATGTTCTATGAAAAAAAAAAGATACGTCATTGATTTAAAAAAATTCTTATTTACTTTTTGTAAAAAACATGACCTGGATGTGTTATTATGAGGTTGAGCTCAGATGAACACACTGGGGACCATGCTTCTATTCAGATTTTAGAATTGTTGGTGCTCTATGTGGATACTGTCAGGGTTGGCATCTTCCAGAACTCTTAACTCAGAGCAGCAAAGCCCAAAGTTCATTGGCGAGTGTGATGGCTTTCACCTACGTATTTAACTGCTCCTTGGTAACCAAGGCAACAAGTGATTCAAAAATCTGTTGCCAAGCAACAGCAGGCCAAACCAGTGCACTAGGCATAAGAGCTCCACATATGCATCTATTACACTGTCACTTCAGAGAAAAAGAACAAACCATTCCACTTTTTTTCTGAAAGTGCCCATTAATGAAAGAAAAAAAAACAAATCTCTATCCTTCAAAATGATGGATGACCATCAAATGATGAATCTCAATATATGCTTCAAAACTACAAATTCATATTTAGATGTTGATTTATGCTCACCATGCTCTCGTAGCGGTCTCCAGGTCGCCCCCTTCGGTCACTGCTTACAGGAAAAGAGACATGCTTAATTTTATGTGCTCATAATGGACACACTTCTGAAAGCTCTGGTCCATTCACATTCACTGTGAAAATGTAAAGATTTAGCAACATGATGTACGTCATTTCCGATAACTTACTTTGGTCTGTCATCCATATTGTTGTGATAACTCTGGTGGGAAAATCGATCACCTCTGGAAACAAAAGTCATGCAATCAGTTATTCCTTTCCCACTAACACAAATTTCTATGCTGGTATGATGCATAACATACAAGTTAACTCCTAAGAACTTCACTCACTTACATTATTCAGCAACATCAATGGTATCAATTAAAACACAAACAGATGTGGAAAAGATAATAAAAGGCACCCAAAAAAAAACATTTAAATGTAATGTTATTACAGTTATTGTTTATTGATGCCCTTCTTTAAAAAAAAACTATAGGTTAATGTAGGTTGAGGAAATCACTGCAACATTCTCTTACCCTCCTCTAGGTGGTGGTGGTGGAGGCAGAGGCAGATTTCGGGCCCTACTGCTCCCACGTCCTCCTCTGCCTGGTGGGGGTGGAGGTGGTCCACGACGAGGGCTCATATCATCATAATCCCGTCTGGATGGAGGCATGGGACGACCTCCACGGCCAGGAGGCATGCGATCAAAACCTCCTCTGCCTCGCATTGGGAACCCACCCATGGGCCGTCGCCCTCTTTCTTCATACATCATGGTGAAGCCACCATAATCATAGGTCTCATCATAAAAGTTTGGATCATAGGGCTGGGCTCGACCTTTAATGGGAGCCTACAAATAATTCAAATAATATAAACCATTATAAGCATTTTTTAGCAGCAAAGAAGAAACTTTTGGATTTTGCTACAGTGTCTAATGAGAAGAAACATCATCTGACCTCTGAAATTAGCTCTAGAATGACCTTGATGCACTCAACCACACGCTCCGGTTTGCCCCCGACTAGCACTACACGGTCAGTGGAGTGGGGGCAACATTCCTGGAAAAGCTTGATTGTAGTCTGGGTATTCTTAAGAATTAATGAACCAATTTGTCAGGCATATACATGTTTTTTGTCAGGACGATTATATATTAAGCCACCTGGTTACTATCTATACTATTTTACGATATGTGGTATTTTTAGTACTATGCTTACCTCCCTCAGTTCCTTGATCTTGGCACCTTTGACTCCGATAATGCCTCCGGCCAAACTCTGATGAATCAGCAGACGCAGCTCACAGTCAAAGTCAGTCCCACTGTAGTGCTGATACTGCCAAAAATACAGAGTAAAGGAACATTTGAGGACACATTCAAACCAAAATACATTTTTTCACATCCAAACTTCATGAATTTATTATTAGTTTTTTATTATTAGATTATTTTTAGTTAACTAGGGTCCTTTTTTCGGGATTCAAAAAAATATGAACAGAACAGTTTTTATCTGAAAAAGAAATTTTGTATCAATGTCTTTTTCACATCTTATTAATGTAATGTACCTTTGCTATTTAATTCAATTAGCATTGTCAAGCGATTAATCGCAACCAAAATAAAAGTTTTTGTTTGCATAATGTGTATACTATGTATACTTGTGTGCATATATATATATATATATATATATATATATATATATATATATATATATAGAGAGAGAGAGAGAGAGAGAGAGAGAGAGAGA
>JAUCMS010000095.1:20421070-20441342 GCA_032357445.1 Enteromius radiatus | reverse complement strand
ACAAATATATTATGTAAAGAAAAACTTTTATTTTGGATGCGATTAATCGCGATTAATCATTGCCCAGCACTAATATACTGTATATATATATATATATATATATATATATGTGTATATATACATATATAATGTAATTACCTTCTTTGATACAATCAATTTAAACTCACCCCAGAGTATAGGTTATTTCAATAAAATGTACCTTTATATATTCTAGGTTTATATAGTGGTTGGAATAGCTGGGGTTGCTTTAACTGGATGTATCCTGATGCTAGTTTTCCTCAAGTATGGTAGAAGCTCCAAGTTTGGTATGAAAGGTGAGTGCACCACTTTATAATGGACTTTATAAATTCACGTCTGCTGAATATATAACATAACTTCTTAGTGCACATACCTGCTTATTCTATTCAAATCGTTAAGGCGACATATCATCTCCTAACCCTGAAAACATAAAAGAAAAAAAACAACTCTTTTTTTAATAAGCTTTTCTTTGCAAGCTTGTGAAAAAAACAAGCACTGAATATAGGCATTTTCATATACAACATAGACATATATTACATATTGTAAAAAGGGGCAAAGGTCTCCTTTAAGCATTATTTTAGCAAATGGTTTAGCAAACTTACAAGTCTGTCTCCATTTTGATGTGGAACACCTACATTTCACAATCGAATTGGTTCACATTGGAAAAAAGAAAGAAAACAAATAAAATAAAATAAAAATGTTCAAGTTAAATATCCTATCTCACTGAGAAATGTGTTTCATAAGTAAAGGCAGGTAACATCATGTATTACTTATTAACATATTAACATATCACATACAAATACAGAATATTATTCATTTAAATATTTTTCAGCAACATCATTAGTTGCATTTTCTAAACAAAGTTATGGTTATTGTTTCCTTTCTCATATAAATGCATTTTTCAACACATATGTGTATATTTCTGTGCATTGAGAATGTGAATTCTTATTTTTTCTGTGGATTACTGTATTGTCTGATTTTTTTTTTCCCCCACCAGGCTCTTCATCTGTCATCAGTAATGATGACGACTCGGCCAGCCCGCTTCACCACGTTTCCAATGGCAACAACACACCATCATCATCGGAGATGGGCCCAGATGCCGTTATCATCGGAATGACAAAGATTCCAGTCATTGAAAACCCCCAGTACTTCCGCAACCCCGGCAGCATGCTGAAATCGGACACTCGTGAGTTACCGTGGCATTCTGGGTCGTCAGCGGCCCCACTCCATCTTCTGAAATAGATTCCAGCCTAGGTTGCCACTGGTCAGTTGTCATAGTAACCTCCCCTTCTATCACCATGGCGATGATATCAGGGGTGGCTGACGCTGTGTAACTTAATCACTGTTGGACTGTAGATGAATCTGCAAGCGTTCTTCATTTAGATTCATTTACATTTCAGGATCTGTAAATATAGTGCACTTGTAAATTTTGCCAATGCCTGACTGATTGTTAGTGATGTCTGCTAAAGCAAGCATCTCATAGTTGCTCATATATAGGGTTAAGTCAGCATGAAATCAACATTGACCCCGTTTATTTTCTTATTGCATGTTACTGGTGTTATTCCAAATTATTAATTTGTGCATATATATATATATATATATATATATATATTGTGACCTCTAACCTTATCTATATGTACAGTATTTAGGGTTTTACTTGTTGTGATTATACATTTTTAGCATGATTTTATAGAAAAAAGTAATTTAGTGTAGCAATATTTCATAAAAAATATTTATTTTTAGAAATATTTACAACAAGAATCATTAGATGGCAACTAAAAAAACTCAAATTAAGCATTACCTTTCAGCCCTAAAATACTAATTAATTGATTAAACTTCCATTTTGCTACTATCCTTTAAACTAGGAAGTTATGCCTTTTGTCAGCAAGATGTTTTAAAATATAATACAATTTAGTATGATCACTTATTATTTTATATGTTTTAACAAGTACAGGTCGAAATAAGTTTGCTGTTTCATTTTCACATAAATATATGTTTATTTTGCAGAATAGCCCATACACACAAACACACCTATACATATAGGTGTGTGTGTCACACAATCACAAACAATCCTTTAATAATCCAACAGGTAGACAGGCAGGCAGGCAGGGTTGTACACACACAAAATAACCTTGATATTGGACAACACAAACTTAACTGAAGACAACTTAAATAGAGGAGACAATGAAAGTAATTAATGACACACCTGAACGAAATCATATTAAACAGAAGACAGAAACTAGGTCACACAGAGCACGTGGTGAACAATAACAAAACAGTCCAGGGCGTGACAGTGTACTCGTTTGACTGTACTTGTGAGGAACCAAATGTCCTCACGTATATAGTGAAAGATGAAAACCCACTAGTGAGGACATTTTGCTGGTCCTCACTAGATAAAAAGGCTTATAAATCAGTCAAAAGTAGATTTTATGTAGATCTAGTGTCATGCACATGTTTCAATGAAGGGTAGGTTTATGGATAGGGATTGGGTTGGGGGTTAGAAAATATCAATGGAAGTCTATGTAATGTCCTCACTAAGATGGCAAAACAGAAATCTGTGTGTGTGTGTGTGTGTGTGTTTGTGTGTATGGGCTACTCTACAAAAGTTGTTCCAAAGTAAAAGTTGCAAAAGGTCTTTAAAAAAGGTGTCTTTTTTCTGTTTTTTCAACAGGGTGATTATTACATTATTAAAATCACAAGTTAGCATTGTGAGCTAACATGAACTAACAATGAATGATTGTAACTGACATTAACTAAGATGACTAAAAATGTTAATAAATGTATTGTTCATTGTTTGTTCAAGTTAGTTAATACATTAACCAATGTTAACAAACGGCACCTTATTATAAAGTGTTACCATCGATTTTTCAGACTTTTGAACCCAAAAGTGAAAAGGATGCGACCTATCTACTTACACCTTGTAACAAAGGAATATTTCTTGGGTTTATTTAGGGGTGTAGTTAAAATCTTAAAAACTAAAATCATACACTTTCATTATTTCATTATTATACAAAGGAAAGAGATAAAATATATTTGTTAACTTCTCTTTTTGAAAACATTCATACATTTAACATTTAAAAATGATTTAAATATAATTTTCATAAGTTGAAATTTAAGTTGAATGTATATACTGTATACACGCACAACTAAATTAGTAAAACTTTAACAAAGGGGGGAAAAAAATCTTTAATAAAAAGTATAATTACATCAATAATACTAAAATAACACTGGATAATTAAGTCCAGACTGCAGTTAACGGAATAGATTATCCAAAGATTTCTTTTTTTCAAACCTCTTTAAGTTTCTTTTTTATGTTCAGTCAATCAGAGAGTTACAACAGGCAGTACACTTTAGTGACCAGAAAGTGACACTACAAATGTTTTCAGAAATTGCGAGAAATCAATTTTTAACTATGCACGTTCTTTGTTTTGCAGTCGTCCAACACATAAAACGTCACAACATTTTGTTGAAGAGGGAGCTTGGAGAAGGGGCTTTCGGGAAAGTGTTCTTAGCTGAATGCTACAACTTGTCTCCTGACCAAGAGAAGATTTTGGTGGCTGTTAAGGTACGGTACATTTACACAACAAAACATTGATTCTGCAGATTTCAAGTTGTGGCTATGTAATGAAGCTTTACTGCAGGTAGTTCTGTATTCAAAAGATCACACTTTCTTATCTCACAGACTCTGAAGGAAGCCAGTGAAAGTGGACGAGCAGATTTCCACCGAGAGGCAGAGCTCCTGACCAACCTGCAGCATGAGCACATTGTCAAGTTTTATGGCGTGTGTGTAGAGAGCGACCCTCTCATCATGGTGTTTGAGTATATGAAACATGGAGACCTCAACAAGTTTCTCAGGTTTGCAAGGGAGTGTTTTTTTAACAATGTTTCACCCCAAAATGAAAACAGCTATCATTTGCCCTTATGTCTTTATAAACCTGACATTTTTCAAAATGTCATCTTCTTTTGTGTTCTGCAGAAGAAAAAAATGTGTGCAGATTTTCAAGTAAACAAATGTGCCTAGATTTGTCTTTTTAAAGCTTGCGTGGATTATTTCAGTAAAGAAATAGTCAATTTGATCTGTAAAGTCTGAGCAAATGTTGACTGCTTTCTGACCTTAAATTGAGTTCAGTCACGCGGATGCTATTCTCATGCTTTCACTTACAGGGCTCATGGACCAGATGCAGTGCTGATGGCAGACGGACAGCAGAGTTTGCTGGTGGAGTTAACTCAGCCTCAGATGCTGCACATTGCCCAGCAGATAGCAGCAGGCATGGTGTATCTGGCCTCACAGCATTTCGTGCACAGAGACCTGGCCACACGCAACTGCCTGGTGGGAGAGAACCTGCTTGTCAAGATAGGAGACTTCGGCATGTCCAGAGATGTGTACAGCACCGACTACTATAGGGTACGTGTGGGTCACCTTGGAAATGTCTCTATCACAGTTGTCATTTTGGTCCTAATAATCTTCTACAAATGTATTATTTAGTTTGAAACCTGACTGCATAACTGCATTATATATGATTTCATTTAAATTACAATATAATACAAAATTAAAGTTTTCTTCACTTAAATGAAAATATATATTACCTATTCAAGGAATAAAATCTGCTGTTTATGATATTACATTACTTAAAGTGGCAGTGTTTCACGTGCAGCACCAAACTGAAATGCAAAAAAAATACTTTTGTCTAATAGAAATAATGTTGTAGTGTCATGCTGCTAAAAGAAACATGTTGTGTTTGCATTTGTTGCCACTGACTGATAACACAAAAATATACACTACAGCTTTATTAATTCAGATTTAAATCAGAAAAGATTACAGATATGTACTGTATGCTATATTTTCATTGGTTGTTCAGATAAGCCACTGAAGCGTGTGAACGCAAAAAATCTCAAAGAAAGGACAGAAAATAATCCTCAAGGTTTATTTTAATGTCAGATTCTTGCTTGAACATTCCCACTCACAAATGTGAATGCAAAAATGGGCATATTAAGAAAAACAGAGCTCAAACAGAGCATTGTTTTGAAAATGCCACAAACTACAGTGCTACACTCTTCACATTCTGCTTCTCAGCAGTTCAACCAACTGTCAAGAGATTCTCTGGTAGCACTTGCTTAATCTAAGGTTAGTTCTGACGGGTAATTTCCTGACCTCAGCCCTCTCCTTTCTCTGCTTCCTGACTTTTTCAGAAAGAAAGAAAGAATTAAAAGTTATCTGTTGAACTTCTGTTAAATCTTATCTGATAAATTCATATGGAAAGGATGAACAGAAAAAAGTCAGTTTGTGTATGTCCATAATGGATAATATGATGATATACTGTTATTAATGACTATTTAAATGTATGCATGTGAACAGCTGATTAAATACTGTAAATATGAAAGTGCCTCAAAAACCAACAGTTCCCCACAGTGAGTTCTTCCAGAAAAAGCCCAGACCATCTGACACTCAAGGGCTCTCCCAAACCTGCATCCTGCCAACACAGCCGGAAACACTCTGCTGTGTCAGCAGCCGTGTGTGTGTGTGTGTGAGAGAGAGAGATGAAGGAATATTAGCTCCCTCTGTCGTATAACAATAGAAACCACAGGATTTTGTCATTGCATGATCACCAGGAATCCTGCAATGCAATGTCATGATAATGAGGTCAAAGTTCTGCAATAAACAAAACACTTGAGTGGTTTTACATACAGATAAAAAACTATAAGAGCTATAAAATACCTATATGGTCAATTTTAAAATACGATTGATACAGTGATTTTCAGTGTTAATTTCTATTCTTGTGGTCTTGCGCAAAAAAATAATTATACCAAGAATTATTGTAAATCGCCCATTTTTATTCTCCATCTGCACATTCATTCCTTCTGCAAGAACCAATGGCATCTGGCACTTGAGACCTGAGATAGAGAGGAAGATTAATTAATTCCTTCTGTTCTTTGCAAAGCTATTATATGGATTCAGAAAACTTGGCATTTAGAAGACAACGTGGTTTGAAACAGCACAAGAGGATTTACATTCAACAAGTTTTATTATTATTTTTGGGAAATATTGTGGTTGCACTTTATTTTACAATATGTGTATTGAGTAAAGTAACTACTTGAATAAAGGATTGGTTCAAGAGTAGTGACCTAATTATTACCCAGATATTGTAATTCCTCTAGTAAGAACAGAATATGTACACTGTTTTTATGCTCACCAAGGCTGCATTTTTTGATGATGATGATATTGTGATATTGAGAAATCTAATTACAACTGTTTTCTATTTTGATGTATTTAAAATGTTAATATTAAACACATTGGAATCTGTATTTGTAGCATCTTGGAATATCGGAGAAGTGGCAAACTGTTATCTTGACATTGGTTTATGTCTCTTGGTATGTTGTGGATTAGCCTTTAGATGAATAGAAAACGTGCTGCTAACATTATTTTAGTATAAATCAGTCATTTGAAATGCTACAAGTGATGTACAGTAAAGTTTGTATTAATTTGGAAATTTGTTAAAGATTATATTTAACAATGTTATTAAATATTTTTTGTTTTTAAAAATTCATATTAAGTGTGGTGGAAGTGATCTAAATCTGTAAACAGGAGAAGTTTGCTTGCACAATTAAATATGAAATAAAATAATAAAGGTTAAAACAAAATCTAATATTAGAAGATAACACAGTGCTGATATATATTTTCCGTTCCTAAAATTAATTTATTATTTTATTTATTATGAAGAATCTAAAATCGAAATGATAGGAGATGAATTTAATAAACGCATGTGCTTCTACCAGTCACTGTTAATCTATATCTCCTCTCTCAGGTGGGTGGTCACACCATGCTGCCCATCCGCTGGATGCCCCCAGAGAGCATCATGTACCGGAGATTCACCACAGAAAGTGATGTGTGGAGTTTGGGTGTGGTCCTCTGGGAAATATTCACATATGGCAAGCAACCCTGGTACCAGCTTTCAAACAACGAGGTAAGACACATTAGACCAGTCATACCTAAAGTGCATCTCATAAGAACTGAAGTCCTCAAGTAATATATACCGATTACTTACTGAGTGATTAGTTATTCCTCAAAAGCACCCGGCACCTTGTTTCTGGGCAGACTGATGGATCCTTAGTGGAGCCTGTGTTCATATGTCACTCTGCTGCCTTCTGCAGGTGATCGAGTGTATCACACAGGGTCGGGTGTTGCAGAGACCTCGTACTTGCCCCAAAGAGGTGTATGACCTGATGCTGGGCTGCTGGCAGAGAGAGCCCTACATGAGACTCAACATCAAAGAAATCCACAACCTGCTCCAGAGCCTGGCCAAGGCCTCGCCTGTTTACTTGGACATCCTGGGCTGATCCGTTTGCCAGTATGTGTGTAATTGTTAGTAAGAAAAAGTGTGAGAATGTGTGGTATAAAAGGAGTAAGGGATGATTTCGATTAGGATGAGTGATTGAATATAGATGTGTGTGCATCTGCGTGTGTGTTCATAAAAATGGCTTGTGCTTCAGCACTCTCACCACATAAACTAAAAGGCCTTAAAGTTGACTTTGTGCATTGCTTTGAGTTTTTGTCCATCTATCCTGCATCATTATGTTTTCTAAAAAACCCAAATAGTCTACAAACAGAAACATCCGATTGTTGTAAATATGCGTCAGAGACAATGCAGACCTTTTGTTGAACAACCTTTTTGAAAAAGGTCATTTGGTTTAAGAAAGTTTGTTTTTTCTCTTACCATTTTGTTTCTCGAGATGGACAAAATTCGGACTTAATGAGGACCCAGTAATTAGCACAATTATGTCAACGCCCTGGCGTCATTCTGGCAGACTTGTCGCAGATTGCAATACTATTCATACTATTGAGTAACAATCATGGAACTACCAGATTCATGTTTCATTTAAAGTTTTTTTTTTTAACACATGTGATCTAATTTGAGAGTTTTCTGTGCCAAGTTTTGATGTCTATATTGCTGAGGTCGATGAAAGGCGTTTTTGGGCATCTCGGTGCGCCCCATCTTACTCAGCGCGAACTTCGTAATAGAAGCACAGCGACAAAGACGCCTCCAGTTGTTGTTGTTTTTTTTCTTTGGAAGAGGCTTGAGGTTGGACAAAGAGCGTTTGGAGTGAGAACAGAGGCAAAGTCACCAGCAGTGGCACTTAAGTATTTCCTCAGACTTTGTTTGGCTCCCCGGCCATAGTTTTGATTCAAAGGGCACTTGTTAACTGAGGTTCGAAGAACAATGAGAAGATGCTGTTCTTGTGTCAGTGGTAACAGTCTCATTTATTTGGTGCTTACACACTAGAAAATGTTTTGACGGAATGCTTGATGGATAGAAATCTGCAAGATTGTGTTTTTGAGGGTGTGGAGAGAGCCATTCATCCTGAATATTTCCCTGCCTTTGGCCCTAGAGGCTGGGAAAGGTTCCAGCATCCCTACGACCCTACATCAGACAAGCGGTTTTGGATTATGGATGAATGGAAAGAGCCAGGACTGTTTGAAATAAAGCAGAAATACAGCCAATTGGATTTCTGAAAGCACAATTAGACCCGCCTCCCTGGGATTCTCAGTAGTCAACTGATCCCTGCGACTGCATTACAGCCAAAGTACAAAATCCCTCCACATTTGGTCAAATAACGGAGCATCAAAATCAACCCAGCATTCTCCAACGTAGCGTGAACTAGTGTGTAGGCACCCTTAATCGTCATCGTGTTGCGATTTGATGGACTTTGCCTTTTCAAAGACTGAAGATTTCTTTCAGACCTGTTCCTGAGGAGTATATCCATAGATGTTGTTCATAACACAACAGACCTGCCTGATCAGCTGGAGTTGATTATTCATTATTATCTGTTTATGTATCAACTGCAAAATAACTGCTTAATAATACGTGTATGTGATAATCTATGATCAATTTGTTTTTGATGTATTGTGGGCCGTTTCAAAGCGATGGGCTTGGTGGGCACTGTGAAGCGAATGTTCATGTGAGAATGACGTGAGTCGGACTGTCCCTGAGGTCACGAAAGGAAGACCCTATGAAGGGACCGTCTAGATTCAACCTGTGTGTGTTTCAACCCCACCAAACAAGTTACCAGAGGAGGACAACTTGCGACCAACAAGTTTAAATAGACTACAAAGGACTGAATGACAACCAAAATTGTCATTTCGCTATACAGTGCATTTAGACAGTATTCAGATCCCTTCGTTTTTGTCACATTTTATGTTGGAGCCCTTTGCTAAAATGTGTTTTTTCCATGCCATGATGACAAATCTGTGAAAACTGCAAATTTATTAATAGAAAAACACAAATATCTCAATAACAAAAGTATTCAGACCCTTAACTCAGTTCTTGGTTGAAGCCATTGTTTTGACAGCAATTACTTCCTCGAGTCCTTTTGGATTCAGTGTGGCAAGCTTTGTGTACTGATATGGGGACTTTCTGCCATTCTTCTCTGCAGATCTTTTAAATCGGTCAGATTGGATGAAGACCATTGGTGGACAGAGATTTTTATTTTTGGGTACAAGCCTGAGCTTTGGCTTGGTCACTTGAGAACATTGAGAACAGTCGTCGCTTAACTACTTCTGCATTATCTTGGTTGTGTGCTTAGAGTCATTATCCTGTCTGACGTGACTTAACGAGTCATTTCTGTTCACAAATTTGGGCCAAAGTTGCGTTTGAACACACTACACAGACTACAATCGACGGCCAACTAGCATGTAGTCTTACCTTTGTCTGTATATATACAAAAAAGTAACCAAATCAGCAGTTGATCAATTAATTGGTCTTCACTTTGTTCAAACAGCCATGTTGTTATGAAAGCGCAAGGCCCTTCGTTGCAAGCCATGCGATGGTTCTGTTACGTGGCAAGGAGTTTAGATTGAGGAGGTTCGCCCCAACACAAAGCTGCTTGGTTTGAAAGGGACTACTATGCGAGATGTGCTTCGTACATTACTACACTATTGACAATCAGCCTTTTTTTATGTGACTGCACCTTTACAAACATGAAGATATTAAGGAGTCTGAATACTTTCTGAATTCACTGTAATCATTTCTGTAGTGTTGTTTGCTAACCAAGCATCACAATTACTGTTGTTCATACTTAGGGCTTACTTGAATATTACACGCAGTACATATTCAATTCAGTTGTGTCTGTAAATCCAGACCAGTCAAAACGAAATCTCGTCAACCTGACTATCATCGCTGTTGACTAACTCCAGGGCTACAGTATTTGACTTGTCCTCCTCTGCCGGAGTAAACGTTTTTTGTTTTTTTTCTCAATTCCGATCGACGGGGGCTCCTCGTGGACCCCAGCAACACATTTTGCACCGACTGACTGATTCTTCAGGATGTGAAGTACCAGAGATGTGTTGCTTTGAAAGCGTCTGTATATATGCAATTATTCTGTAAATATACATGAGCAGGATCAATCATTCTTTGTACACTGATGTCAAATTCTTTCCAAACAGTACATTGGCAGGACCTACTTTTAACAGCCGACTTTACCCGACATCATGAGTTGTCGAACAGCGTCCAATCGAGTCAAGTGTCGGTTATTACGGTCATGATCTTTTTGAGCAGTGACTTATGACCTCTTAGAGCTTTGCACTTTCTTTATAGATGTACTGCTCATATTTTTGTAGTTTTCACCCTACAATTGTAAGCACTGCAAAAAAATAAAAAAATAAATGAAAAAAAAAGGAAAAAGGAAATGCACTGGAAGAGGTTATTTACATTGAATCTGATTATTTGCTAATGTTAACAGATTTCGGAAAAATGTATTCAGTCAGTTACGCGAAACAATTTTTCTTGTGTTGTGGCAGACTGACTATGACTTTATTGAACAAACATGGCATTTTCTTTGTTTTTTTGCTATACAGATTTCTGTGTGTTCTAATAGCCAGCCTGTACTTTATATCCCATTCTGTACAGTTCTAATAGATGTCTATATAAATAGTATGTTCTCTATATATTCTGTTTCAAACAGGCATCCTGTCAAATGTGAGACATTGTAAAGGGAAGTAAAACATGTCTAATGGGCCTCCGGCTATATGTGAGTGTAAATACAGTTTATTTTGCGTGACAATGTATTTATATTTCTTGTGGTTGAACATAATAAAAGTATAATTTGATTATTTTTTTTTTTTTTATATCTGTAATTGATGAACTAGCCTTTTCCCCTGTGTAGTAAACAAGTTGATGTTACGATGCTTACTGCACCCTTTTTTTTTTTATTATTTCAATTGAGGTTTGATTCATGTCCAGGGGGGAAAGAGCCAAGAAAACCACCATCTTCATGTGATTTTTGGAAAGCTCTTAACATTGTATATGAATGAAGAACTGTGACTGAGTACTGGAACACTGTTTATGCATTATTTTGTAAGCCAAGATTTTATGCTTCGTCAGGTGAATCTCAATTAAAGTGTCGAGACACAATACATGAAAAGATAAGCCTATTTAAGGCTATTTGCTTTTTTAATTTTTATTGGGATAAAATATATCCTGGACATTTCTTTGTGAAATGCACCCATTTAAGCAACTAGAATTAGACATTGGTTCCCATTTCTTTTATTTGTTTAGCTGGATCACTGGTTGTGATTGAATGTGTGTGTGTGTGTGTGTGTGTGAGCGTGTGCTCCCGGCAGACTCAATCTCTCACGGCTTTAGGTGTCAGTACTCTATGCTTGTGCATCCTGTGAGAAGCTTCTCTGCAGTCAGTGGAAATGTTCCTTGTGATACTGTGCATTTAATAAAAGTGGTATGTCTTACTACATTGTGTACAATGAAATTTTATTCACAACTAACAACTATTCAGGTACAAATATAAAGAGAGAAATAGACACACAACGACGACACTTTATATATATATATATATATATATATATATATATTCAGAAGTGGCAAGAGCAGACTCCAAATCTTCAATACTTATCTTGCTAGATCCGTCCACTGCTTCTGACATGGTTAACCTTCAGATCCACCTGTCAACACTAGGGGGCAAAGGGCATCTCAGGAATCACACCCAAGTTTTACCTCTCAGTTACAGTAGGTCCTCCTTGGAGAGGCGAAGTGTCCGAGTCGCAACATCTAACTACTGGGGTGCCTCAAGGCTCAGTTCTTGAACCACTTTTCTTCTCTGTCTACATGGCATCACGTGGTTCTATCATTCAGAAACATGGCTCATCCATGCTGATGACACTCAACTCTATCTCACATTCCATCCTGGTGATCCAACAATAGCCGCTCACATTTCTAAGACAGCTCTTGCTGAATGAAGGCCCATCACCCATCGTTTCATCACAATTTCATACAATTTCTCTTTCGGCAAGATTAATTTGAAACGAGATAAAAAGAACGCACGTCACACCTCTGTTTAGCTATTTTGCAATAGCTGCTCGCATAGAATTCAAGGCATCACTTTTACAAATTAACTTTGTGGTGCTATCCCAAAGTGGCCAAAAAACCCTTTCACTCATTTTTACAGTAAATGTTCCCTCCTGGTTGGCGTGACCTGCCCAACTTAATCCGAGCAGTTGAGTCTTTAGCCATCTTCAAGAATTCATTAAAGCAAGACACACATGTTTGTATGGTTGTGCGTGTGTACCTATTTTGCTCTCTTTATATATATATTTTTAATAGTTGTTAATATTACAAATAAAATTGTTATTCATTCACAAGGCTGAATTTTCAGCAGTCATTACTGCATGATTTTGCAGACTTCATTACTGACAGTTTGATTTGATTCGATTTAATGAAGCCTTCAAAAATAAAATAAAATCACTTACCATTAACTCATTTTTTTTTTTGGTATATTTGAACAAAAAATATCAATCCATGTGTAAGGACCAATGATTTATCGACCTTTGGCTATAGAATAAAAATGTGTATTCATAATTGTAGCAAATTACTTGTTTAATAAAACCTAACAAAACTTTTGATCTTAACACCTATTTAGTTCTCCATTCTATTTTAATGACTGTGAAGAAAAATAGTTTTGAATGATTTGTATTATGTACTTGCTCACAAAGGGTTATTTTGGTAGAAAGGCCACTTCATGTATGGCATGAAAGGAATCCCAAGGCTAATATTTAAGTCTAACAATAGCCGGTGAAGTGAAGGGCCAGCTGCTCCAAACCACAACACAATTCACAGCCACTCTGTAATAGTTGGCACTATTTTTTTTTTTTGCCTTGCAGGTAAACAGTTAAAAAGGCATCATGTATCTTGAGGCTTAAGGGCTCAAGTATTAGCTGTGTTTGTGATATTGCCTGCGATGGACACCGTATTATTTTTCTTCTTTTAAAGCATCCGCTTAATATAATGAATCCAAAAATGAAAATTGCTGAAAATGTACTCAACCTCAGGCCATCCGAGATGCAAATGAGTGTGTTTCTACAGAATAGATTTTGAGACGGTGCATATTTCTCAATGAGAAACTGCAAAAGAGACAAAAGAGAAACTGCAATATTATGGACAATAACTGATTACATTTGATCTGGATAAAGTACTTGTAATTAGATTACATTTTAAAACACTGAATCAGACTAGTTCTTTATAGATTACAAAATATGTAATATAATTTAGAAGAAGTGTTTAATTAACATTTTAACGCTGCATCAACTAATGATGAACACATACAATTTTGTTTTAATTATGCCTCAGTGGGTTATTCAACAATGTTTTTGGAAGGCCTTTGTCTTTCAACTACTGTTATCTTATTAACAGTACATGCATCGCAAGGAATCAAGGTAAAACGGTACAAGAAAATCCTATTTAAATCAAGTAATCTTCCCAGCACTGATTACTGATAGAGGACGTGTACATTTTATATACTTGTATGTATTTTAAGCCAGCATCTACCTGGATGATGTGACGGCAGGTATATCGCGCCTGCTTACTGGTGGAGACAGAGTAATAAAGCCAATCAGTAGATGAGGTTAGGAGGCCATGATGTTCAGAGGCCAATAAGCAAATTTGTCCAGGATGCCGAGGTCACACCTCTAGCCTTTTCCGAAAGAGATCCTGGGATTTTTAATGACCACAGAGAGTGATGACCAGATTTCTCAAAATCAGTTCTAAAGAAACACACCATGGATGGTCCGAGGGTGAGTACATTTTCATTTCTGGGTAAACTAGTCTTTTTCTACTATTCAGTCCAACGTGTGAACTTCTGGATCAACCGGAGGTGTGAGTTTGGGGCGGGACTACCTGTTTGTCCAAAAAAAAGGAAGACCGGAAGGGTATCCCAATTTGCACTTATGCCCAATTCTGCTATTTAATAGTAAGAAAAAGTGTGCATGATTAACACACACACACAAAAAATCCCCAAAAGAAATGCATTTAAAATACCCAGATGACGCACAAAAAAGGAGCAGTCCTTTAGAACACTTTTGCAAACACCCATGGTGGTAAGTTTTGTGTAGGCAAGCAGCATCAAAATAGTTCTTTTTATCATTCTATTTATGGCACAGACTCAAAAGCAGATTTGTTTTTAAAACCTTATGCGTGCAGCAATACTTTTGTCTGAATAGGAAATACGGTAAGTTTCTAAATAGGTTGATGTGACTAGTATTCAGACCACAGTCACAGAGAGTAAGAGGATGGGGGTTTGGTTTTCATCAAAAGCTGTGCGCCATTTTTATTGTAGTATTCTAAATTTACATTAAAAAAAGAAAGTCTGCCCATGTCCTAGATCCATTATGAAAGTTAACGCACAAATTCCATATACATCTCATTGTATTTTACATAGAGGATAAGAGTATAGGCATGGAGGTGGCATGATCAATCACAAAGCTTAAAAGAACCAAAAGAGATAAGAAAAAACAAACACAAAAAAACAACCCTGAATAAATAGAAGGTGCTGTCTATTAGCAGAGAGTATGTATGTAAGCATGTCACTCTTGAGAAGTTTAAACAAAGCCTGTAGCGTGGCAAATCTCGCACCCTCCTTTTACCAATGAAGAGAGAGGGGTTCCAAGCATACTAAAGCCGAAATGTGAGGAGTAGAGTGAGATGACAATGGAGAGCCTAACTTGTCTGTACAGGTGCATAAGTTAGAGAGTACATCTGGTGGTTACACAGACACTAAGACATCAACGTCTAGTTAAAAGGGTATAAAGCAGGTTATCTTTTGACCATACCTGTATATTCTTTTTCTCGTAGGTAACAAGACATTTTTATGGTGTTAATTTGCCTCGGCCAATTAGGGCAGACAAACTGAACGCCCAGTGCGCAACAGTGCGAAAGTAAAAATCCCATTTACTTACTCCGTAGAGAAACTGCTTTTAATGTGAATACCTCTGAAAAAACATCTACCATGAGCTAAGTTTCAATGTCATTTAAAAACAAGAAGCTGAATTTACTGTGAGGAACTACACTACCCATAATTCTGAAGAGAGCTCTGCCAATTAGAGATTTTGCTGCTATTATGGAAACAAAAACAAAAAATAAAAATCGCAGCAGGAGTCCAGTAAAGGCGACCCACTTCCATTAAGCCCTGCGAATTACAAACAAGTAAATACTTGTTGAAATACTTGTTTTTAAATTGAAAGCTGTTAATATGCCTGTTCAGACCAACATGAACCTTCGGACGCCATCAACGGGACTATTTCTTTCTTTTTCCATTGCACCGTGGAGAAAACTGGCCAGCCAATAAGATTCTCACATGTGATAACACGCCGAGAGGCATTACTGTTACAGTTTGAATTAGCATTTTTATGTTCTCCATTTTATGCGTTTGTCCAAACACGCAAATTCATATGCAAAAATCTAATTTATGGCAAATTCTAGGTGTGAACAGAATTGATATCTTCCTGAAGTGGATCAAAATCTTTCAGCCAAGTTGTCCGAAAACAAACCTAAAACGTGTTATTGTCTGATCTACCTTAAATATGTCGCAATATACAAATAAGATGTTTTTGCCCTGTTGGAACTTGTCAGTTTAGGCTTCCTTATGGAGAAAATGAATGGGAAAAAAAACTGATAAAAATGTGCAATCACTGTTGCGCTCTACAGCGTTGCAGACGAGGAGGGGCAGACTGGAGCCGAGTGACATAAGCATTTAGCACTTTTTCTTGCGAAGAAGCTACTGCAGGTTTCAATTTTGCTGTTGATTTCCATATTAAACAAAAAGAAAAACAAAACCCTAAATTTGTAGATATTTCACCCATTTCAAATGGGCTCTGTTCAAGTAACCCTGGGAAAAAAAAAAAAAAAAAGTTAAAGAAAGCTTTGGGATATTTTGCCTTTTTAATGACAAGGTCATTAAAAATCATGCACGCTGCAAATAACCTCATGCAGTAGTTATGGTAAACCATCCAAGCACTTTTTATTCATTAATATTCATAAATACACACAGCAGCTTCATTAGAGAAGGTCTCTTGTTTCCTCTTCAGTTTTTGAATGTGGAGTATTTATAAGGAGAGCCTTTTGCAAGACACAGGAAGCAGAGGTCTGCCACAGATACCTACGCTCACCTGCTAAAGGAAAAAAATTAGTTATGTGGAATTGATTATCAACTTATATATATTTATTTATATATTTATATTTCTTATTCTCTCTCTCTCTCTCTCGTTCCATTTATCTGTCTCTCGGGTTCTCTCACACGCCTGTTCTGATGTATTTTGATTTTTTTTTTTTCCTCTCGCTCTCCTTTCATGGATTTATACAATGTAACAAAGGTGACAGACCTGAAATTACAATCACCAAAAAAAGAAAAGAAAAAAAAAAGGAAAAAAAAAAAAATTAGAGAGAGCTGTGTTTTTTGCCCACCGTCATTGGCAGTTACAGCACAGAGGACATTGTCTGCGTTGTGGTGGGATATCATCAAAGAGGAGGTGGTGGAGGCTCCTTGCCTGTGGAGCTCTCCTTCAGGTTGAGGCTCTCCAGAGCCACGTCTAAAGGCATGATGTCCACGCAGCCCATGGCGCCGAAGTCAGCAAAGTCTCGCCTTTCGTCCTCGTCGGAAGACGAGCTCTCTTCTCGCATTAGTGTGGACAGCAGCAGCTCCTGCACGAACAGGCTGCGGTCCGCGCGCTCGCTCTCCAGCGCCTGCCGTTCTGCCTCTGACATTTTCGGCTCGTTCAACCTGGTGAAATTAGATTGACAAATACTATATTACAAATCTACATTTGATTTCAGTTTCATGAATTCCATTTTTAATGGTTTAATTACATGTTAATAACCAAAGACCGTGTCTAATTAATTCCAATTGTAACAATACAGGGTCCAATAAAAAATGTTGTTCTTTTTGTACCAAAGTGCTGCACAAAACAGGTTTACTGTCAAATTGTGCTGTCGACATTAACAAAACTAAATTTTTTTTTTTATATTAGTAGTTTTTTTGAGAAGCACATTACTATACAAAACTAAGTAACAATTCTGTCAAAATTTCAAGTGAAACCAAACATTTATTTTGGCATTCCTAGAAGCCAGATTTACTAATAGCTTGCGGCAGTGCAAACCATGTTTTGGTGTTAAAATAGTTCTGTCAGGACTTACTAAAGTTTAGCACGGGAAAAGCGTGGACACTTTTTGTGGTTTACCTTATTGAATATATATTTGTTGGAGGTTCCCTTTCAGACACACCATTTATGAGGGGAGAGTATTAAAATGAATCGCGTAACACTAATGTTTTGAGCTTGTCAAATGATTGGTATTTGCACCATTATTTAAGGCCCCACAAAACAACATGTCTTAAAGCAGGCGGTAATTTGCACTACTCTTAGTAGATCACACTGGTCATTATGGAAATGATCTGGCTGACTCTGTATTCTTTAATGTGTGCACTGTCAGTAATCCACTTGCAGAATTTTATCTTCCAACAGCACTTTTATGGAACTGCACTCTAACACTAATTTGCCCTGTTTAGTAAATCTGGCCCTTTGAGTTTGTGTTTTTAAAAAAAAAAAAAAAAGCTCAAGAACTGAACACTCACAGCACCTAGGGCTATGAAGTTCACGCGTTTTGTTAAAATAGAAAAATATTCTATTTACATATTTGTTTGTTTTTTTAATTTTCTGAAATATTCAAGTATAAATTGTAATACAGGAACTCAAACATGCAGTCTTTTATTTTATTAAATCGATCAAAGATTTGAGAAGCACTGCTATAAAGGGTGATTCACCCAAAAACTTAAATTAATCCATGTTTTACTCATCCTCAAAGCATCCTATGTGTATATGACTTCTTTTTTCAGATAAATATAAATAGAGTTAAGTTAAAATTTTCCTTGCTCTTTCAGTCTTTATTGTGGCAGAGTCAGGTGTTTTTGTTCAACAGTCTAAAAGTAGTTAAATAAATTGCAACCACTCCATTCCAACGTTAACACCTTTCTGTCACTTCTAACTGTTGTAGGCAGAAGCCATTCCTGTGGATGAAGTAAGACGTATGCGTAGCACGTACGGAAGCGTGATGGAGAACAGCGCAAGTTATACAAAACTGGTTATATTATCTTAAATACAGATTTTTTTTTAAACAAAAACAAATCCATTTGCTACAGGAGGCCTGTAGGTGGCATGTGAGGCATATTTTATTATGGATCTATGTGCTTTATTTCACTACGTTTGGATTGTTGAATAAAAACAACTCATGCCATTCTAAAGTCTGGAAGAGCAAGGATAATTTTTAAAATAACTCCCCTGAAAGAAGAAAGTCATGTACATTTAGGATTCCTTGTGGGTGAGTAAAACATGGGCTAATTTTCATTTTTGTGTGAACTAACCCTTTAATAATACATAAAAAATCTTGTGTGTCCGAGCCGTACCGTGTAAGAAGAAACTGGGAACTGTGGGAGGCCAGTGGGTTGCTCTCAGTCATGGCTGTGTTTGTGGCGGTGCTGGGCGGCGGGATGCTCGCGCTGATGTTGCTAGGGTTGCTGCGTTGGCGTGTAGCGTTGCGGGCCGTCTCCAGCTGCTGGCGTGCCGCCTGTGCCTGCTGGCGCTCCAGCTGAAGCTGCATTTGCAGCTGCTGCAGCTGCGAGGCCGAGGGGCCAGAAGAGTTGAGCTGTCCTCCTGCGGAACGCCGCACACCTGACAGCTGAGAGAGCAGCTCTGGTGATGTAGACATAGTGAGAAAAAAGTAAAGAGTGTGTAAGAAAACATTCAAAACAGCACCTGCTTTAACAAAATGAAAATCTGTAAGCCAATTAAGTTAAGGCCTGTATGACACACCTGCTATGGGGTCCATGGCTTCCCTATTGCTTGGAGAGTAGGAGGAGCTTTGTGAAGAGGAGAGCCCACCAGTGGAGCTGCTGGTAAAGTGCATGTTAGTCCGGCGTGCCCGCGGACCGCCCAGTCCCCGCCCAGGGTGGAACATCCGACGAACGTGCCGTACGCCGCTGCTCTCATCGTGCACATGCTGGTTAAGGAGCAACTGGTTGACAATTGGTCACAACACACACTTCACCTTTCATCCTGAAACATTATTCCAGGTCTGAGTCTGATAATGCGTCGTGATTTTATTGCTCCACACTTTTCTGTCACTGTAGAAATTTCTATGTTAAAGGGAAAATTCACCCCAAAATTGTCATTGATTATTTACCCTCATGTTGTCCCAAACCTGTGACCTGTAAACCTTCATTCATCTTTGGAACTCAAATGAAGATATTTTTGCTAAAATCCTACGTTTCTGAGCCTTGATCATGTAAGGATCCTTGCCGTCTATGGATGCGTCAGAGAGCTTTCGGAATTGGCATGCTTTTTGTCATCAGGTGAACTTTTACGGACCAATAATATGGGTATCTGAGCGCAGATAACACAGAGGTGTAAAATATAGATGTACTACCAACATTGCAACAACACAAAGCAGATTGAAAATGGCAAAGTTATCCTTGAAATTAAGAGTTTATTATAAATTTAATTCATTTAGTCATTTACTCACACTCATGTCAATTCAAAGCTGTGTCTCTACTTTCATGGAACACAAAAGGAGCAATTCTACTAGACTAAAGTGGCCACAGTTTTGATGAGCTCTGACTGAATTGTTCAAGATTCAAATATGACACAAAGACACCACTGAAGTAATATAATAATTTAAAATTCAGACAATGAGATTCTTTTGGAAAGTTCGACTTCTACCATTCATTGTAATTGCACAGAAAAGAGCAACCAGGGGTACTCTTTGAAATATTTTTGTAATGCACAGTAAAACATAGTAGTGACATTAATTAAGTTTATAAAAAGAATCTTTACATTTCTTAAAGATGTACAGAATAGGGATGGCGAAAACTAAAAAATTTCTTGACCGACCACCGAGCCTCATTAGCCGGTTGAAACCGGTTAACCGAT
>JAUCMS010000095.1:20394115-20416901 GCA_032357445.1 Enteromius radiatus | reverse complement strand
TTTTGCGCTAATCAAAGAACCGGCTTCACTGATGAGATGCGCATAATATATCGTACGATATATATCGCCCAGCCCTACTGAAAACTATTTTAACTTTATTAATATTATATATATATATATATATATATATATATATACACACACACACACACACTTTTGATAATATTTGGGTATGAATGAATCATTTTTATAGCACATTATTGTGTATTGCCATACACCCAAAGCGCTTTACAATCATGTGAGGGGGATCTACTCTCAAACCACCAACAGTGTGCAGCATCCACTTGGATGATGCGACAGCAGCCACAGGACAATGGCACCAATGCGCCCACCACACACAGGTGTAGAAGAGAGAGAGAGAGAGAGATAGTGCCAATCAAAAGGTTGGGGATTATAAGGAGGCCATGATTAATATGGGCCAGTGGAGGAAATATGGCCATTTCATAAGGACACCAAGGTAACACCCCTACTCTACGATGAGTGTCATGGGTAAATGTATACTGGGATTGAAGCAATGTGGCTTGGTAAATGTTTTATTGCCAGTATAAATGCTGATAATGGCTGAATAAAAACAGAAGAAGAATGAGTCCATAACGCAGTCGATGACTGTGATTAATGCGGATGCATTTTTTAATCAATTGACAGCACTAATATCTACATACAGAAGAAAATGCACTGAAAAAAGCACTTGTATTTACTGCATTTGAACACGAGTAGGTGAAATATAGTACTGCGTATACAGTACTGCATAAAAACAGTATCTCAATACTGAAAAAGCATTCACTAGCAACATTTGGATTTGAAATCAAAATTGTGGATAAATGCTATGTTTGTGCAGCACAGGCCGCGTATGTGTACCGCACATGGACTGCATAAGAACAGTAAATGGATCATTTGTGAAACGCAAATTACAAAGACAAAAACAGAAGTAAAGTGTAGTCACTGTTAAACACTTTCCTTTCCTTTAGATTAGTTTTCAGCTTGTGACTGTACAAAGTATGAATATTTAATGAGCCAGGAACTGTGAATGATTGGTTGTCTGTTGCCCTTTAACCTAACAGAACTGATTCACACTGTTAGCAAGGTGAACTCTTTCAGGGAAGTTGTGCCTTCAAATTCACCTTATTTAAAACTGTCATCAAAGCACCAACGTCTCAGGCCACTGCATCTCGCGGTAGCAGTGCTGCGATTCAGAGACAGCACATTGAGTCAAAAAATAGTTTAACTTCTAAAAACAAAATCCACTGGCTCGGCAAAAGCAGTTTTCAACATTCATTGTCTGTTGTCTTGTTTTCTTATACACTAGTGTGCTAACTTCAGTATAGTAGTAACACTGTACAAAATTAACATAAACTGATGAATAATATTTTTCATCATTAGTAAACAAATGAAGTTAACTAATATTAAATATATATATATATATATATATATTTAATATTAGTTAACTTCATTTGTTTACTAATGATGAAAAATATTATTCATCAGTTTATGTTAATTTTAACATTTGATTAATACCTTATTAAAATCAAGTTAAGTTGTAGTTTTAAAGTGCCCCCCATTATGGATTTGTGAAAATGACCTTTCATGCAGTGTGAAAGTAAAAGTAAACATCCTTCTGAAAAGAAAACATTGATTCTGAAAATACAATAGTCGAAAAAAAAGGTTATTGCACCCCATTCCACCCCTTTAGCAGTGTACTTTACCATAAAAGCCCACTTTAACATGAAAATCAGTAAAATCATGTAACATGACTTTTGCAAAAATGGATCAGCTTGATTTATTGAAGTTGATTAAATTTACTAATGTTTTAAAAAGTGCAAAAAAGAACTTGTGCTGCAAACGGTCAGACACAAAAATGTGTCAAAAGGCAACCCTTGTGAGTAAATCCTCGTCAGTTATGTAGTAAATAAATAAATGTAGCTAAACTAAATGTAATCACTCATAATAGTGATTACAATAATAACCAATGAAATTGTGATCATGATTTTTATCATAATCAAGCAGTCCTAATCAAAAAGATACCTAATGGGGACCTGTTACCAAAATGCCAACTAAAACTGCCTGGAAAAATCACAGCAGTATTATGAATTTCAACAACTATTATTTTCCAAGTTTAATGTCTGCCCACAAACACAGCAAACACCCAGCCCTGCCATTTTAATTATAAAGGCAAAGTTGTGTGGCAAACTGGCAGAGGCCTTGTCTGCCTCACCTGTTTGCGTCATTTGCCAGATCACATTTGATCTAGATGCAATTAACCTAAAGTGCATCACAGCAACTTACCCTACCAAGCACTTCAAAAACATCTGACTAACCAAGAGTAACAGAGCAAAAGTGATGTCAAGAACCTGTCTGCATTGTAGTGGACACGTCTCCAAAGAGAATCAAAACAGCACGATGTCTACAGGTGAGCTTGAGGGCCTTCCGTCACTGACTTGCTTATTTCCCAGTACAGAGTTGAGTTGGAGAGTTCAGTTCGCCCTCAGAGCAAAATGCATGCTACAACATTGGTGCCATGACCCAGATGAGGCAGTGTGATGAGCATGGGACAGGATAGCTGCAGGATTTTTGAAATCAAATTTAAGACTTAGGGACCTGCAGAAACCCTGACGGGAAAAAGCTAATGCATGCTGACACGTTTATCATTTACTATGCACTGAACACAACAAGACACTTGATTCATCGGGTACATCCTCACATACCACAAATCCAAATTTTGCTTTATGCAAAAGTGAGGTGGATCCCATGACATCATCTCTTTAGACTTTCAATGAAACATTTAAAAAACAGATCAACTGATCAAATTCAATGACATATTAATGTGCTGATATAGTTTTAATGCTGCTAGCAGTGTCAAGGCAGCAGTGTTTACTTTTGTGGTCGGTCTAAAATCCTATATTCTAAAACTATAATTAACTGCTATACTTGAGCTTTTAACTCCCTCTCTTTCATCATCTATGTGGATAATTCAATGAAAAAAAAACAAACTCAAATTAAAACACGAATGCTGAACAGAAATTGATGTCTTCTGTAAAAGAATCACTACACAGAAGACAAAAAGTTTTTTTGTCAGATGACATGTGTTAACCCAGGGGAACTAATTAAATATGGACTTGTCGATTCATATCTTAAATATCTACTGTATAAAATATGTTAAGCATTAATTACAGAATCTGTCAGAATAATTCTGCCACTGAGCTTGAATAAAAGAGCTGAGCAACTGCTAAACTATCACCAATCCAGATATTATACCAATAAGTATCTAAGGTGTCACACAGAACTAGGATCCTCTGATTGAAGGCTACTCTCAAGCACCACGTGCTGTTTGCAGAGAAACTAGACGCATATGTAACCAGTATTCATTCACAGGCAGGTGACAGTCGCCGTCTTCAAATCTAGTGAGCTGCCAACCCAGAAAGCATATTTGAGAATCAAAAGCACATATGATGCACAGATATGCTGTCTAGGTAGGAAGCTCAACTTTAATAATTTGTTATCAAGAATTTGGTTAGATTCTGACATAAAATAATACATTTAATAAAATGTCCTAGGATTAGTATTGGACAGAAACCTAAGCATTCTTTTCAGTATCAATAATTATATAAAAAAGGTATGATATTATTACCATCTAATATATCGCTGTACTATATAAACACAGGACATTTAGCAAGGAAGAAGCGCAGTAAGCACGACAAGATTCCCAAATCGACCCACTACAAACCACACTGTGGAAATCCCGTTTTAGAGTTTACAAAAACATAGTTTTACCACAGTACGATGTTAAAAAGATTATGGTAAAACAGACTGTGGTAATGACTTAATGACAAACTCAACTCGACATTTCAACGCAATGTCATTGGTTACGTTATTAATTTCTTAAGTATTACTATCTTATTACTTTTAAACTGACAGTCCTTACTGAGGTTCTGCAGACTTTTAAATGTACTTAAGTGCACCCAAAGTGACTTTTAACAGGACAAATGTGTTTGAAGCCACATGATCAATACAGAACTTGAATTCTGAATCTCTTCCTTGTATCCAAACATACTGGTTCGGCTAAATACGGAATGTTCTCTTCGCAAAGAGAGCTGAAAATTCGTTTTCGTTTTCAGAAATAATTGGGGTAAGATTCGTAAGCAATCACAGCTATGGCTTCACTGACACCAGCTAATGCTAAATCCAGACGTGCAAGTCATTCACTTGTGCTGGCCTGAAACATGACATGACTTCAAGACGGCTCGCACACACAGAGACACACTAACAAGAGCTCCTGAGCGGTCAGGCTGAGCTCCACAACCGCTAAACCGGCTGAGTGCAGGTCCTCGGTCGTCATTATAGCAGGGCAGGTTAACTTAAAGCAGAAAGCTTTAAAAATAAGTGTCTTAAATCAGGCCCAACCAAAGCCCTGACCTCTCCACGGACTACCTGCGGCAACACACTCACCCTCAGTCCCGCGGCCGAGCTAGCCGCAGCAGGCCGGGCCTAGCACACAGGCCCAGCTCAATATCACACCAAGCGGTTCACAGAAAACGCCCTGTGCGCTACCGAGACGGTGTAAGCACATAAAAGGTTGCAAAATTCACGGCGGCCGCCATGATGAGTCTTTCCCAGTGCATTTGAACTGAAAACATGGCAACCCCGCGGGTCAGCACTGGCCTACAATTCAAGGCAACGACGCAGCGATCGGCGGTTTTTTCGCACCTACCTTCATGTCGGGACATCCTACAGACAGTGACACAGCCCCTCCACGGGCTCCCTAACGTCTATGAGTCGGAAAGGTGCCGCTAAAAACGAAATAAAAGTGGGACGCGGTCTTTCTTTCCTATTTTCTCTCTTGAAGATGGATCCGGGGCTTACTTCTCTCCGCTTCCCCCTCCCCGTCTGTCATCGAGCGCCTGTGTGTGTGTGAGACGGAGCGGACGCGGTCTGCCTGCAGGGGGCGCAGCACTCCTCTACTTCTTCTTCTGTGGTGTTTGAAGGGCGGTACACTCGTGGAGCTCTTGAACGAGGTTTCTGTTAGTGTTGACATCGCCATCTGGTGTAACTAAATTGTTTTTTTTTATATTCAAAATGCAGAAATACAGTGGAGCCGAACGTGTATGGAATTCATAAACGTGTGAATTCAAGGGCACTAATAAAATATAAACCAAGAAGTATTTATTTTAAGACAGCACAAGCACGCACATTTTCTCAAAACGTTTAAGGTTGTAAGAAAAACCCTGTATGAATTTGAGAGGTTTGCTGATTAAAAATGTCAGAAAAGTAAAGATAGTTCTGAGATAAAGGTGTAAAAAGTACTTAAATGTCTGGGGCCACTGCGAATTGAAACTACAATATAGAAAAATAGTCCTCACAATTGATAAGTAAAAACTATTATATAAAAACAAAGCAAAAAAAAGTCTTCCAAGTACATCAGTTCATAAATTATCCTAAGGTTACATATTTGGATTTTAGTGTTTTATGTATCCTTTATGAAGATGCTTAAATGTGTATATTCATTTAAGTTTTTAACTAGAACAAGTATATCAACCAGCTACATATACATATAGCTAGGTTAATTAATAATAATAGCCTAAATACTATTAATAAATGACACCCATTCAGAACTTATGCAGTGATCCAGAAACTTTTTTTTTTTTTGCATTCTTTATTTCTGCAAGTAATATTCAGTGCTATCTTATTGGCGGTTTGAGTCCTTAGATAAGAAACAGGCAGATAAACAAAGTTGACACACTAGTGTCATGTACAAAGTGACCGTCAAATGGCCTCCAATATCATACTGTTAATTAGACAGCAAATTGTATCTGTAAAATACAGTGCATTTAAAAAGACAATTGCAGCAGTTAAGATAACATTCCTACATGCAAAAAACATGAACCCCTGTATATCCACATTACATTCCTTACATGTGATTATCAAACAGCATTCCCTCATACCATACAATACAAGCATGCTTTAAAGAATATTTACTAGGTTCTTTTGTGTGTGTTTAAATCACAGACTGATTGGTAAAGCAAAGAGTTTTAATAAGAACTGTATTGCCAATAAGGCATTTGGATAAAAAACAAATAGTTTTAAACTATTTTAAACTAAACTAAAATTATTTTAAAGGGAAATTTCTAAATTAGCAGGATTATTATAAGAGATGATGAAAATGAAGAACATTTTGGCACAAGGGACTGTTTTTCATAGCAATTTGTTTGTGTGTATGTGTGTGTGTGTGTGTGTGTGTGTGTCAAATAGGCCTAATATCAAGTTCTTAACACTGATTTTAATGAAAGTAAAGAATAAATCTGCATATCAGTATTAAAATAACGTATAATATGCTTAATGTCTAAGTTTAAGACAAATTGTTAAGTAGTATTTTAAAATGTACATTTTGAATGAATTATAAAAAAATGGTATATGATAAGGCATTCTCAGTTGAAGCTTATGTAAAGGTTTAGTTCAATGTCCACATCTTTCTCTACCAGTGACCAATATTGTGTAAAAAACCTTAATGAATAAAATGATTTCAATAAAAAGCAGCACAAATTTGATTTATACAGCTAAAAAGCAAATTATATCCTTCAAAGTACTATGATAATTTGGCAATTATCTAAAAAAAGCATGATAATATAAATATTAACTGCCATAGATGTAATGATCATCTAAAGACATTTGGTTCTTCTCATTACCATCCAATGATGTCCATTCACTGTACAAAACCCGAAGTTACGAACTTATCAAATGTTGGCATGGTATGGTGACTGGCTGAGTCACAATGTGGGACGTTTCTATAGACAAACAAGTCCGCATGCAGGAGAACCAAACAAAGCCCATCCGTTCTGTCCTTTATGAGGCCCACTTGCGAAAAGCAACGTTCCTTTCTTGAAGGGAAGAAGTTTGAGTTCCAGTGAGGCTCTGTGGAGATCTAAGAGCCTTCATTCTGAATCTGAGGCTGCTCAGTGTCTGGCTGAACCTCTGCTGTCTTCTCTTTGATAGAGGGGGGACTGCTGTCGGTTTTGTTGCTATCTGGGTTGCCATGGCTTCCTGCGCTGCCCAATCGAGTTGAAGCTACCACCGCTTTGACCGCTGCCTGTGGAAGCATAAACACAGGGGTGTGCATTGTTTAGAATGTCAAAACTATAATATTCAAGTGCATTTTGCAGTATTGAATATTATTTGTTTGGTTTTAATTGATGTTAAAAGAATAGTTTGTCCAAAAATGGATTTTGTTTTAGACATTTACTCATTCTGAGACCTTCCAAGTTTTATATGAGTTGTATACGAGTTTCTTCATCAGAACAGATTTGGAAAAAAAATAACATTACATCACTTGCTCACTAATGGATCCTCTGTAGTCAAAGGGTGCCGTAAACTGAAACAGCTGATAAAAACATATAAATCCATTATTAAGGCACTTTAACTTTAAACATTGTTTCTGACAAACATACAACAATGTTTCCCTCCAGGAAAAAAAGTTTTCAACCGACAACAAAATCCTTCTGGACTATTTTTGATTGTAAACAGTGCTTGATCTGTGTATATTTCTCTTCTGATTCACTGAAGAAAGTAATATTGTGGATAGAGGACTAAGCTACGTTTAAAAAGTCTTAATAATGAGTTTATTTATTTATTACAAACAAGCAGGTTTTCATTTCCCAGGACATTAACTGATGGATAAGAGTCATGTGGATTATGCATGATGCTTTTGTCTCATTCTGACGGCACCCATTCATTGAGTATCCACTGGTGAGTTATATAATGCTTCATTTTTCAAAAATCTGTTCTGCTGAAGAAAGAAACTCATCTACATCTTGAATGGCCTGAGGGTGAGTAATCTTTCTGCTCATTTTTATTTCTGAGTGAACTCTGTGTGCCACTAGCAACATCAGCCGGGTGACCAAAAAACAACAAAAAAATGTGGTACTTGCTTGTGCACTTTTTTTCTTATGTTTTCTGCTTTCTATGTGGCTACAAGGGTATTCTGGGTGGTTGCTTACT
This sequence comes from Enteromius radiatus, assembly GCA_032357445.1. Taxonomy (NCBI): domain Eukaryota; kingdom Metazoa; phylum Chordata; class Actinopteri; order Cypriniformes; family Cyprinidae; genus Enteromius; species Enteromius radiatus. The sequence continues at coordinate 20,408,915 of JAUCMS010000095.1, read as the reverse complement.
GGCCTCAGTCAAAAGTACATATTTCTATGATTTACCCTAAAAATAATTGAGAATAAAATTATTTAATTCAGTGGGTCGAACTGAGCAAAAATGGTGCAGTTGGTAAAATTTCTATGTTGTAAAAGCAAGATGAAATTCTGAAAGTTTGTAATGTAAATCAATGAGATGTTTACAATGTAGCAAACTACTCAAATTGAATGCATGTAAGTATCACCTGTCATTCTTCCATCAAGTGTTAGTTTTATGACCAAAGCTCTGTAGTTCTTTTTGTAGGGGAAAACATGTAATGCAATGCAATACACTAATCATTGAGAGATGTACAAATAAACAATTCTCAGAAGCACATTATATTTGATACTCACATTTTAACATGAATTTTCCAGAAAAAAAAAAAAAGTAATAACAGAATGAACAATTTTGAACTCAATTGGTGAACTTGAAATATTACTAACAAAATAAAATGTATGCTTACATTTACTTAATAAAGATTTCACAGCAAAATACACATGTACATGTGTAGGGCCAGGGCTACTGGCACATGCTCAGGGCACTAGACCCAGACAATCATTTAGAGGCCTTCAAAATGTGGGTATGAGATTTAATACAGTAGGCTTTGAGGGGTAAAAACCTTGATGAAAATGTGTAATTTAGCCAAAAACCTCAAACCTTGAGTTTTCTTCGAGCATTGAACTCCAGGAGTTTCTTCTGAGCTGTGTCCATATGAGTGAAGTTAACAGCCTTTCCAGTCACCCAGGGGTGCTGCAGCGCCTGCTGCGTTGTCAGCCGTTTCTTTGGATCCTGGACAATCAGTTTCTTCACCTGTGAAGCCAAAAAAGATGATTAACTCCTTCAGCTTACAAATATAGATTTGAAACCCAACATCAGCATTACCGAATGAGCAAAATGACCGACAGAGATGTTTCTGATTTCTTTCCTCCTTTTTTCTGTTTCCATGAGTATGTGATTTTAGTGCTAAATAAGTGCTAAATACAGGGTGGGTTTTCTCATTATTAAAATATGTCTTTATTTGCATCTATGGTTCCGTGAAGAATCTTTAACATCCATGGAACATTCCCATTACCGAAAAAACCTGTTTGCTGAAAGGTTCTTTGTGGTACATTGTTAAAACTGCAACATTTAAGTCTGATATAGCAATATTATATTTGTAATAGTAATAGTGCTACTATTGTTAGGGGTGTTGTTAGGCGCAACATGTAGCAGAAAATCGCACACATTCCTCCACAAAGTTATATAGTTCATTAGCATAACTGTAGGCAGTTTACTGTTGCCAAGCAATGTAGCACTTGGTGTACTGAAATAGAATTGAACTGATGTGCTCTCACAGGTGTATGTTTTTCATACAGCGTCGAACATAGATCCTCCATTAAGAACTATTTTAAAGCATAAAACATACACTACAGCAGATAATAAAATGACCTAAAAAAACATTCAAAAGTTACTCTCTTTGTGTCTGTGTGTTTTGATTTATAAGGATGTACATACAGTATAGAGTGACATTGGTACTACAAAGTAAACATGATGAGGACACAGTTTTTTAAGTAATCTAAAAATGCAGAACTTTTTGTGTATGGTGTGGGTTTAGGTATAGGGTAAGTGTAAGGGGATAGAAAATACAGTTTGTACAGTATATAAACCATTATGCCACTGGAGAATCCCCATAAAATACATACTCAAGCATGTGTGTGTGTGAGGGATGTTTGTGTACTTAGGGATTTCCTGAGGGTTATTAAAGAATGTATACAGAGTAGGCTATAATCAGATTTACTCACCAGGTCCTTTGCATTGAGTGACACATTGTCCCACCAGGGGGAGACAAATTCATATTCACAGTTCAGGATGCGTTTAAACATGTACTGGTCTCCTCTGTCATCAAAAAAGGGCTCAAAACCGCATAACCTGTACAGAGAATAGAAATAAAAAACAGTGCTGGATTTAACAGCAGCTTCACCCCTAAACTGAACTACAGAATTTATTTCTTTTTTTAATATATTTTAAAATGTAATGTATTCCTGTGACAGCAAAGCTGAATTTTCAGTGCCCATTACTTCAGTCTTTAGTGTTACATAATCCTTCAGATATCATTCTAATATGTTGATTATTATCATATTATACTACCATATGCTCTTTTCAGTTAATAACTACCTAAATGTCAGTCAGTTCCTTTTAAAACATGTGTTGGTTTAAAATATTTACTGATGATAGATTTTTAGAAAGGAGTTTTAGTTTTATTTTCTGTCAAACATTCTAAGACTTAATAGACTTAATAGTAAATTCCTGGAATTACACCCAGAAGTTCAAAACGTGCTTCACACTTTTCACCAGTGAGGCTGATCTGAGACAAAACCAGAATTGTGCGATTGATACAACAGAGAGATTGAATGACTAAGCACAGCATTCTTGTGAAGGAAATAACTTTAGACAAGTATGTTGTGTCACTCACAAAATGTACGTGATAACTCCCACAGACCACATGTCAACCTCAGGGCCATAGGCACATCCCCGCAAAATCTCAGGAGCTGAGGGAGAGAAAGACAGAACATCAGAAGAAAAGAATAAAGGGGGAGGCGACGCTCTGCTGCACTAATGCAGTAAAAATACTACAGCTTCTCTGTAATTCTCTTTGTGCAACTGATGGCCACAGATGGTGCTCTGTTTAAAAAAAAAAAAAAACTCTTTAATAAACTCACCACAATAGCCTGGAGTCCCACACACAGTCTTCATTGTTACCTGATCGTCTACAATTTTTGACAAACCAAAATCCGCTGTAAAGATAAATCACACCAAAGAAAATCTTTACATTTTCTAAAATGGCTCTTGCAAAAGAAAACCCTAATAACACATAGTAGAACATCGCTAAGAAGCTGATGGGGTGGTTGCCAGGTGTTTGCTCAAGTCTCCATGATATTCTGGTCCCCAGATACAGCTCTAGTCCCTTCTTCAGTAGAAGTCTATGAAGTAAATCTCATGACATGTGTGGAAAGCAATTAATATTGTATAGCAAAAAAATAAAATAAAATACTACTAATAATAATTGTTAATATACAATTAACCATTAAAAAGTTGCTTTACAACGTAACTGCAATGATAATTATACATACCCCAATTCTCATTAACACACACACACATATATACAGTATATATATATATATATATGTACACTGCCCTCCAAAAAGTTTGGAAACACCTTAGAAAAGTGGGGTTTTGGATAATATTGGTATCATGCATACTTTTAATTTGTGATAATTGTGCATTGATAAGGGACAACACAAACTACGAAAACATATTTTATTACATTAGCAGTTTATACATAGAAAATACTTACATTAACAGCTATTACAGCTCTGCATAATCTGGGCAATTTATTCAAACACGGACTTGATATGTTACTCCAAGCCTCCTGAAGAATTGCTCAAAGATGATTCACACTGGTTGGACACTTCTTGGGGTCCATTTCCTCCTCAAAGCTCAACTTTGACATGTATATATTTCCATTATTATGTAATCAATATTAAAATTATTGCTTGTTTTCAATGATAATGTCAAGTTATTATAATGTACAGTATTTGCACCAAAATAATTATAAGGATTTATGCTCATATTATCCAAAACCACAATTTGCTTTGTGTGCTTTATATATAGTGTATAGTGTTAAATACATGCACTGTAATACACTTACAATAAACACAAAAAAAATATTTTTATTGTATTATTACTGTTAATACAATCCAAAACAGGACAAAATAAATTTGGGGTCAGTAAGAATACACACACACACACATATATAGTGCTGAAATTTATACTAGACATGTTTTTGACATTAAATCTCATTCTGATGTTTAATACTTCATATTAGAAGTTTGTTCAAATCTGTACTCTATGAACAAGCACCAATAATCTCAGAAGTTAAGTTGAAAGTGAATGATCCTCGATCTACAACAGGACCATGTTGCTTGTTTGCAGGTTAATTCACAAACAAGAGAAGCTTCACTAAGCAGCTGTTCCCCTATCAGGCAAATGAAAAGCCAGCCTTACCTATTTTGAGCGGAGCATCTGGCGCTGAGGTGGCGTAGAGAAGGTTCTCAGGTTTCAGGTCTCTGTGCACTACCCCATTCTCATGCAGGTACTGCAAACAGATATGTAAACACAGGGGGTTGCCTCTTATCAACCGGAGGTGTACACACACATGTGTGTGTACAATATAGCCATGTTAATTAACTTGCATTGCTTTCACCTACACATAATGTGTGTAATAATATTTATAGTTGTCATATTCATGTGGGAATCTCCTCTGTGGTTGGTAAACAGATTAATCTGGGCCAGATAATGAACGAAATTAAAGCTGCACTGAATATATTTCACATACCAGTTTCATTTTACAGAGCTTACATGGCAACACTTTATTGATATTACTCAAACATTATTATTATATCTTTAATGTTGTTTATTTTATTTATCCTGTTTTTTATGTATTAAATTGATTATATATAAATGCTAAAAAGATGTACTGATGACTGTACAGAAAAACAATTACTGTAGGCCTGCTATGCATTACCATCGCTTTACTTGATGCTTATAAGTGGCCCTGATGAGTGTCACGTTATTTTCATTAATGAAGAGACAGAGAACCAAAACCCGAACATTTCCTCAATCTTTATTTTGATTTAGTTTTAGCTTCCTTGCAAGCACTGCTATTTACTCCAGAAAATGCTAATCTAGTTTAAATATACCCTCATTTGAGTTAAATCTAATTAAATGTACTTATTAAAAGTTTATAATGTCAAGGTATAATAGGAAGCACTCCAAAAAACATCTTTATTAGACAAGAAAATGGTTTGTTACTGCTTAAAAGGAATTCCGTCATCATTTACTGTACTTACCCTCATGTCATTTCAAACCTGTATAATTGTTTTGTGATGAATATAAAAGAAGATATTTAGAAGAATGTGGGTCCCCTTTGACTTGCACTGTATCCCCTTTCCTCCATTCTATGTAAGTAAATGAGGATTAGCAACTGTTTGGTTACCCACATTCCTCAAAAGGCAGAATAATGAAACTCGCACAGGTTTAGAATGAAACAAAAACAGAATTGTTCTTTTTGGTCAAACTATCTCTTTCAAGCATTGTTTGAGAATATCGCCCCAGATCATTTGGCATGACTATTGAGGGTGATTGTCAAAGTTTTGCTTTGCAGTTCCTAAACGATTCTAAGTGATTTTAGCACTATTACACTGCTAACTGAGATTTCTGGGTTGTTGTTATGTGTGTGAGGTCATTTCATATGCATAAAACAAATGGACCAGTTACACCAAAGTGTTAAGACTTTATTCAGATCGCTATGAGCAATGCTAAAAGTGACGCTTGCCTTAGCAAACACCACTAATTAGACCATCGTCCACCGTTCACAACAGATCTGTGTTTATAATCAGTCCGATGCACTTGCCAGTGCCTTGGTGAGTGTTACCACGGAAACTCATTAAACAGAGTAGCACGGTCTGCCTGGTTACAGAGAAACAACACGTGGTCACCATCTAACATGTGCTACAGAGGGAACTGATGAACGTGATGGAGAAGACGTGAGGAAGGTTCTAATATTTGTTACTTCTGTTTGCTGAAACTAGTATCACCATTATTATTGTACAAACTTAAATATTAAAGCAATTTTGACGTGGCCAGTAAGCACTCATTGTAACTATTGTAACATAACAAGCAAGCAACTGTATAGATATAAATGCTATAACAATCTGATTCCCATTTGAAATATAATTTAGTTTGCTGTTTAGCAGCTGAACTGCTGAATGACTACATATGCAATATACTTATTTGCATACGTCTTTTTATTTTGGTGTTAATTAATATTCTGCTTTCCATCATTAAAGTTAAGTATGCAGTCTCACTTTGGCTTTTTGTTAATTCTTACTTTAATTCTTACTCTTAAGTTACTTTTTCTATGGAGTAGTTACTTTTTTTATGGAGTTACGCAATATTGTGATGCATTAATTTTAAAAGACACTGCCACAATATTCTGCAACACCTTGCAGCTTTTTGTTTATCATTATTTAATTTGGTTTACAATTAAGCATGCTTGGCTAAAGCTTCCAAAAGGCCCATTATAGTCTCACACCACATCTGTCATCTCTAAATATGGATTGCCAGGTTCAAAGCTCTCCCATATTTCATTCACATGGGAAAAATCCAACTTTATACTGACAAATACTTCTCTTAACTGTCAAACTAGTATGCATGACTGCCCATATAAAGGCAGAGTCACCACAGTCCCCAGTGTAAAAGCATTCCAACTGGTTTGTTTGCAATAGAGCCACAGAATGATTCCTCAGAGGATGAGCGGTACAGTGTGCCAGCTTCCCAACACCAATTATTATGGTGATATGAAGGAGTGTTATCTTTTACTGGAGTCCGAAGGGAATACTTCCATCCTGTTCAAAACTCAGTGGAGCTGACACACATAAAATACATCATCTCTCTCCTTCTCTTCTTCCTCTAATCTGACAAGAGCAGGAGGTCTGTAGCTCGCCACTGCTGCCATCTGTGTCCCCACGCCATGAAGATTATTTTAGCAACTAGCCTCATTATGTAGGTCCACACAGTTAAAGGTGAAGTGTATCATTTCTGTCCCACTAGTGCGAATGATTTTCAAAGTTTTGGCTATGTACAACGTATTGCACCGCCAGTTGCCAGTCAATGGCGTCAGAAAGGTTTGGCTGGTTTTGTTGGATCTGTGTGCCACCCCTGTTGGCGCCTGTTAGCGTTAATCATAAAGTGTTTGCACTTTTCAGGGGAATCTACAAATGGCTTGCTTATAGTTGATTCTTAATTTGACAAATGACAATCAACATCAAATGGTTCAAAGCTCAAATTACTATCTTCCACTTATAGAACACAAAAAGATAAAAAATGGATATGAATATTAAAAGGTAAAATGAGAAGTTTTATCAAGCTAATATTTTAAAATTTAGATACCTAACTGGCAGAGGGCCATGTGACAGTTAAAAGATAATGTATGGGGTTTAGTATCTTATTCAATATCAGAAGTAACTAATCTGATCTGTCTTGTCGTGTTGTCAGTTTTCTCTTTGCTCTGCGATGTATTTTACACTGTGTGAGAACATGTGTAGTAATGTGAGAGCTGCTTTGTTTGTCAGTCATGGCAACAATAACTAAGGAGGGCGGGTCTTTGCGAAGGGTCAATTCAGACTGATTAATTAATTAATATTATTATTAACTTTTTAATATTATTATTATATATATATAAAAAAACATTTTGGAATTGCAAATATAAACAAAATTTGATATGCGGCAGGCTTCTGTAGTCAGTTACTTTGCATGTTTCCCTATTCAAACTATATGAGTGATATGTCTTAGGTATTCTATAGTCCTTGGTCAATCATAACAGTGGCTGATTCATGGCAAACCATAAAAGACACACTCCTTAAAACAGTTTTAGACAGAGGGTCAGAACGAGGGAGAAAAATAATAATAATAAAGCTCATAAACCTCAAGGAACATATAAAAAAAAACGTCATAATCCCTTTAGTACTGAAATGATTTCTGTAAATTCAGTGAGCAAATGCAGTAGCCACCTGACTAGTGACTGTAAACTTACTCTACACTAAATATAGAGGTGCTTCAGACTGCCATAGAAGAACCTTTTTGTCTAAAGTTCCACAAAGAACCTTTAACATCTGAAGAACATTTCTGTTTCACAAAAGTTTCTTTTTGGTGAAGTTCTTCAGATTATAAAAAGTTAAGAAAGAGATGATTCTTTAAAGAAACTTTGACTGAATGATTCTTTGTGGAACTAAAAATGGTTCGCCTACGGCATCGCTATGAAGAACCTTTTCAGCACCTTTATTTTTAAGAGTGCAAGTTCTTTTTTTAGAAAGAGACATTGCAACTATGAAAAAGAGAAATTATGGGGAATCAATCAATTATTAATATTTTATTGTTATTGTGTGAATAATATTGAATCATGTAGTCAATAAAAAGTAACTGTAGTCTAATTACAAGTATTTTAAAATGTAATTTATCCTATTACAAGTACATTTTTGAATTCTGATTACGTAATCCAGATTACATGTGATCAGTTCCTATAATATAATGTATGTGCTGCCTACAGTGATTTAAGTATTAAATGAAAAAGTAAGCAATATTCCACAAAAACAGTTTAAACAGTACATCCCTGCCTCATGACAAGGTACAGTACTATCAACTTAGAGGCATCGACTAGTTTTAAAACTCAGCAGCAAAGATTCTCAATTCCAGCAATAAAAAATACATCACCATTGAGAGCTCCAGACTTCAAAAGGAAAACTGCAAAGATATTGCAAGGTCCCAAGCTACTGAGGACGTCCCAGCCAATCAGACTGGCAGAAATCTACAAAACACAGATCCAGAGAGGGATGCCACACAGCCAGCTGGCTTTGATGTGACAGACACACAGATTCTGCTGTTGTGAGGGAAACTGTGAAACTCTTGACACAATAACACGGTAAAAAAACGTTCCCTGAAAAGGTAGGCCACTTCAAAAGGTACTTGCATAGTTCACATTTCCGTTCCTCTGCTCTGTTTTATTTCCCCCGGTGGGAGCTGGAGAGTTGGTGTTCTCTTATTGCAGCCCACCACCAGAATCCAGCCCAAGAGAAATTTGCCCACTTTCTTACTATCTCCTTGGCAACCGCCATCTTTGATGAAGTGAGAGCCGGTGTGGTGGAGAACACACTTTAAACGAAAATGCTTTTCAAACACATTCACACAGATGAAGAACAGATCTACTTTCTAATTCAGGCAGCTATATCACTAAGGCGCATAGATTCATGACGGATATAAACAGAAACTGTATGCACTAGATATACAGTAGATGATAAAAATAAGCCTCATTATACATGAACTAATGAACAAAACACACGGAAGGGAGGGAGGGAGTGAGGTAGAGCAGAAGACACAGGGATATAGTAGAATGGTTTGCTCATTTCAGCAGAAAAAGCAATAAATGGTCTCCTGTGGTCTTCATATGCAGTCTAGATCCACTTACGATGACTTCATACTGGAAACAGGACTCTCTTAATGGTCTAATAATAATAATGATTTCACTGATAATGGTTTCACTGATGATCTAATACATGTGCATATAAGCTCAATGGACACAAATATAAAATACTAAAAAACATTTGCATGAGATATACAGTATCACTGGTTGCTAAAGTTTTCTAGTTTTTGCTAGTGGTTGCTAAGTGACACAAGTCACGCCTCTGTGGCTCTCTCCAATCGCCACCAGAGGGAACCATCTCCTGAGTACCATCTATCGGACTGCAATTCCATACCCTGTACCTAGGACAAATTACCAGCCCAGGTGTTCCTTATTCACTCCACCCTTTATAAGCCATGTGTTCGGACTGATCAAACGCGAAGTCTTGTTTGCCCTGGTGACATTTCTGAGTGTCCTTCTCTGCATTCTGTTATCTGTGTACTACCTTGGACTGTTTACCCGTCTCTGATCGATTGCTGCCTGACCTGACCATTCTGCCTGTCCCCGTTTATGATTGTTTGCATCCTACCCTGATCTCTGCCTGGTATCTCGACTATGATTCTGTTTCATCTGCATTGCCCTGCTTATTGTTGTTCTGACCCTGCTTGCTCACTCTGATTAAAGTTCACGCAAATGGATCCGCGTGCTTCTGACTCGTCATTACTGAAGACTTTGCCACAACAAGATCCAGCGGCTGTAGATCACCTGGCTAACAAGATATCTTCTCAAGCTTCCATCCTGGCCACTCACCAACAACAGCTTCAAAGGCTCGCCACTCTCACGGAGGAAATGGTGAGAACATTGCAAGCATTCACACCATCCACTGCCACAAGCTCTCATTCTAACATGGCAGCAGCACAACCTAACCCTGCCCCACAACAAAACCCGAGCAACATTTGCCTTTCCTTACCTGACAAATTCGACGGCACGACTACCAAGTGCAAGGGTTTCTTATTGCAATGCTCATTGTTTATTAAACTCACCTACATCCCACAGATGACAGCTCTCTCCTTACTGGGCGAGCCTTGGATTGGGCTACCGCAATGTGGGGGGGCAGACGCCTGACTTTCCCTTCATATAATGACTTTCTTCGTCAGTTCCAGGAAGTTTTCGAACACTTGGCCGGATTAATGTCTCTCCGTCTCTTGCCGCACAGACAGGTTGGGATACTGCTCCGCTCAAACTGTTGATTCGAGAAGGACTGAATGATCAATTACAGGCAGAACGTGCTTGTCGCGATGAGGGAAAGACTCTTGAGCAGTTCATGGAGATGACTATTCGCATTGACAACCTGATGCGTTCACGCCGCAATCAACGTTCTCACCGCAGTTATGTGCCTATCACGACTAATATAGACCCCGAACCAATGCAGATTGGTCACACCTGGTTGACTCAAGAGGAGAAAGAGAGGAGAGTTAAACATCATCTCTGTCTGTATTGCGGTCAGCCTAGACATCTCTGTGCTTCCTGCCCAACGAGACCCTCTCACCAGGAGAATTCTAGGGTGAGTGAAGATTTCCTTAATAACTCCCTTGAACTACCTATATGTCTGAAGACCAGAGGTAAGTCTATTAAAGCTTCCGCATTCATAGACTCTGGTGCAGCAGGGAACTTTATTGATGAGAACTTAGCTAAATGTCATAGATGGACGTCCGCTGGACCCAGAGAAAATTCACTTTGTCACAGAGGAACTGGAACTTCAAACCAGTCTTCTACATACTGAAGGGATCCGTTTGTTCCTCATCCAATCCCCTGATCATCCTATTATTCTGGGACTTCCCTGGCTCGAGAGACACAACCTGGTTATGAATGATGAATGATTTGCCTGTATCCAGAAACTATACAACCATACTCCCCATAATAGATTGTTTCTCCAGAGCCTGTCGATTCATTCTCTTTCCCATACTACCCACTGCCTGGGAGACCGCTGAGGCTCTGCTGGAACCGGTGTTTAGGTTTTATGGTCTCCCAGATTACATAATTTCGGGCCAAAATTTAGATGGTTGTTAAATCTAGGATGTGGAATATACTCCAGCGGAATATGTGCTTTATAAGCAGCCAATGTGTTAATGAGCATGCTAATAAGCAACTAGTTAATAGAGAAGTGTTCTGCAGTTTAATTTTAGTTATTTCCATATGCCACTTTTGCTTATCACTCTTTCCATAAAATGTTTACTTTTTAAGCTATACTTGCTATTTTATACTATTTTACATTATTTCAGCTTTATTTTAATCTATGTTTTTGTTTTAGTTCACAATATTCTTGGTTACCTGTGGGTGGAGTGTGGTCAGTGAAAACTGTATTTAGCGGCTAGTCATGATGGTTATTCATTGCTCTTTTTGGTTAATGTTTGCCATTATATAATTTTTTTTTTTTTTGTTTTTTTTTTGTTATTGTTGGTGAGGTCGAATGTAGTGCATCAATCCCTAAAGTGTCCGACAGTATTGTCTGTCACTTGGCACAAGCTAGTCAAATTAACCAGGAACCAGCATGGACGGGTTGCATGGAATGCTCTGATCTTGAAAATCTTAAACCGCACAAAAGGAAATATCAGTTTCAATAAGAATAAACAGTTTGAAATAAACACATACTGAAATCCTCTTAATATGTCTATGTTGTGCATTTCTCATGTTCAAAAGAGTAAAGCAACATTTGGCCCAGTGTTCACACCTCTGCTCTTTATGCATTTACTAAACAGTCAGTTATCTTATTTAGCTTTGCCTTAATTGTTAATAATTTTACACACAATATAGTTCAGGACAATATTATTGACAAACAATTTGGAACTTTGGTGGGTTGCCACTTAAAGTACAATGTAAAATCTGTGTCCTGAAGAAAAGACGGTTGAGGACCACATGTATAATCGCATTCACAAAGCAGAGCAGAGTAAGAAAACCATTTTCTGACAGGAAATGTGAGGCACTCACCGCGACTGCCTCCAGCACTTGTTTAACTGCATCAGCGGCATCACGTTCGCTGTAGTAGCCCTTCTCCACCACCCTGAAAAATGGAAGGCACCATTTGGTCTCCAATGTTACTCCATATTGAGCATACACTCTTTTTCCAATTTTCACTTCATTATTTTTCAGCCTTAGTGTGAGTCAACCACACCTCAGCACAAATGATGAATGGACACATTTCAATTGATTATTCTTAAGAAGAGGCTTTTCTTTTAAATGACTCATATTGACACAAATGTATTAAAATGGGAAATAAAATAACCCTGAATGAGGATGAAGTGGAGTGAATAAAAGTGGGTAATAAGTGTTCCTCTATTAAAGTCTTGTTTCGCTATGTGATTAGTTCATGAATACAGACAAGCACCTTTTATTCTATAATAAATGATGAAAGTAAATTCATGTCTCATGACCAACTAAAATGGAACATTTCCTGAATAACAACTGATAGTCAAGGCATTGCATGCAAACAAACAAACAACTTATTTTGTTGTTTTAATATAATTTAGGTTGATTCAGTTGCTGGCACATTTTAATTACATTTTAATCAATCAATCAGTCAATCAGTCCAACAATGAGTCAATCTAAATATTAATAATAAAAGTTATTCCCTTTTAGTGTAATCCAGCTAAAATAAAGAAATAAATAGTGAAAAACTACTTCTAAGAAATGATAATGGTCCTAAAAATAGGCTTAATTTTAATTGATCAAAGAACATGACATATACTGTGGTTAAATTTCAGTGCCAATGTTGCAATCATGATATACCCAGTGAATTCTGAGTGGCATTAAAAAATGTATTCATGAGCTTTTCCATCACCCACTTGCTTTCTTCATGGTACCATTTCTGTAGCTCAAACAAGTTAGAGCTAATGAAAAAGTGCTAACTCTAAGGAAGAGCAATAGAAATAGTGATTCTTGCTTTAGCAAACACCCTTAATTACAGTTCTGGGGAGAAGTGTCAATGCACAGCGTGGAGTTCACAACTTTATCAGCCATTATTAGCATGTAGCACTTTACCCCCATGGTGAACTGACCTGTCAAATAATTCTCCGCCGGTAACAAGTTCTAACACGAGACTAATCTCCGCAGGGGTCTCAAAGATCTCCTTCAGTTTGATCTGACAGAAAACAGCATGAAAAAAAGAAAGCGGTTCACTGGAGGAATTCAAACACATCACATGGTTAATTATTGATGTAGAATACGGTAGCTATAATGTCTGACTAACATTTGCATGACTAAACCTTACTAAATCAAGCATAGACAGTACTGCAGAGACAGGATGAACATCTAAGCGAGTGTTCTTGTAGATTTATGCATATTTTAGGCTGTGAAACACTGTAACTGCCCCTTTAGACTTACTATATTTGGATGAGAGAGGCGCAGTAATACACCTATTTCTGTTCGTACAATCTTCTTGTCAACCTGAAAGAACAACCAAGTTTTTGCCTGAGTAGTGAACAAAGTGCACAATTATGAAGCCATTACATTCAGGTAAAGTGCAATAGCAACAAATTCAGTGCAGAGGGAAAAACTTATATATATATATATATATAGGCCTGTATAAAAAATAATATACTGTAGAATAAAATAAAGTAAACCAAGCAAATTCCACATTTAATGGGAATATTCTGTTTTCTTTAATGGAACATAAAAGTTATTTCGCAGAATTTGTTGGATTTCACTGTCACTCTTGGAGCTCATGAGCTTATGGTTAAGCACCAGAACATTCTGCAAAACAACTTTCATACATGAGGAACTAAAAAAGTAAAAAAAATAAAATAAAAAAAGGTATTGTGTAAAACATAATGCTGGAGTTCTTTTGTAATTTAAAATTATTTAAAATATAAAGAAATTAAAAAAAATGTTTGTCTGAAATGAAAATCAAAATGATTGTTTCTCTGAAAACTGAACATAATCCATTCTCTTTTTTATGGATGAAAGTTTCAGAGGCAGTGTATACACATGTTTGTGTTTCTCTGTCTTGGTTTAGGACTCTTTTTTTTGGAAGTGTGTGTCTCCCATTGTTTCTGTGTTGCTCTGCCCTTGTTAGTTCCCATAGTAATTGATAAGCTCCTCCCCTTGTTATCTTGTTAGCACCTTGTCCTGCTTTTTAAGCCCTGTGTGTTTGTAGCCAGTGTTGAGTTTCGCCTCTCTACTGTACAAAGTGTTTCAGTTTGTGTTTATTCTAGTCTTGTTTCTCATCTGTTATTTTTCTGTTTACAAATCTTTGCCTTGTTTTGGATTTTGGCTTTGTCTTGCCCGTTGGATATTGTACATTGATCGACTGACCCTATTCTTTGTGTTTTGCCCTCACCACACCTGTTTGCTGTTTTCTCTATCGCTGTATATACTTCATTACAGTATATATTTTTTAATGTAAAACATTTAGACAAAAGTTTTCAGACTCAGTGTGCAATGACCTTTTGGCCAGTAGTATTTTCACCGCTGACAAAAATGGTTTTAAGTCAGTTATTTCTATCTTTTGCTGTATAGTGTCAATAGGAAATATCAGTTTAGACTGTTTTTGCATGAATACAGCATTTATATGCAGTGCAATATAATGCATTAAATATTATAGCACAAATCTAACAGCAATATAATTTCAAATGTATTACAGAGACTTAAGCCTTAGTATTCCCTACGTGGGCCAAAAAACACAAATGATGGTGTAGAATAGAATAGAAACGTACATGTACACTAGGGATGGGACAAAAAATCGATTCACCTAACTATCGCGATTTTTTTATTTACGATTTTAAAATCGATTTTTTTACA
>JAUCMS010000095.1:20380781-20394015 GCA_032357445.1 Enteromius radiatus | reverse complement strand
ATACATATCGTATCGGCACCCAAGTATCGGAATCGTATCGAATCGGGAGGTAGGTGTATCGTCCCATCCCTAATGTACACTCAAAGAAATAATATAAAGATGCTTCACAATGCTATAGAAGAACCTTTTTTGGTCTAAATGGTTTCATAAAGAACCTTTAACATCTGAACAATCTTTATGTTTCAGAAATTATTTGTGGCAAAAGATTATAAAAATGTAGATCTTTAAAAACTTTTCACTGAATAGTTGTGGACAGTGTAACCCATTACAAGTAACACGAGTTATGTAATAATATTACTTTTTCCAAGTAGCTAGTAAAGTAACGCATTACTTTTCAAAAGAACTGAGTAATATAACTGAGTTAAAAAAGTAATGCCAGTTACTTTGTTTTATTATTCATTGACTGACAAGTCTCCTGACTCCATGTTGGGAGAAATCAGAAATACAGAGGCATCGGTTTGTGAATACAGTGTAGTTCTAGACTAAATGTGAATGTGCATTAATAAATTCTAATAAGAAAAATAAACAATAAGATTTAGTATTCATCAAACTGAATTAAAATAAAATAAAACGTTATGCAAACCTGAAATAATTAAATTACACAAATGTATCTAATCCCATTCTATTAACCAATATCTTTGCTGCTGACCTTTGATGATCCAGTTCAACCTTACTTACAAGCGAAAATAACTTCAAAAACGAACTATTGCGCTTTATTGTTTATTTTATTGCTGAAGAGTATTGAACTTTATTCTCCTGTATTCTACTTTACAGATGTGAATTTATTTATCGGTTTATTCGTGACACTTTTTGGCATGAAAGGCTTTTACATGTGCTATAAATAAAACTTCTTATAAGCTCGGCCCATATTTAAAAACCTAACGTAGTCACTTTTTTAGGGATTAACGCAATATTTGAATGCTTTATTTTTAAAAGTAACTTTCCCCAACACTGGCATCTCTGTGAAGAACCTTTTAAGCACCTTTATTTTTATAGTGTATTTACCACTCTGAAAACAAATTTGATATCCATTATTTGTCAGACCGATGTAGAGAAATGGAAGACAACAACAGTAAGATCTTAGCAGCTGGAAGTAAATCCTGACCAGAAACTCCTTGGCTATACGAGGTAGAACAAAGAAATGTGGAGAGAAATGAGTCACTGCACTTACTGTTTTTTTTAGCATTTTCACAGCGTAGTGCTTCTGGGTGCCTTTTTGATGGCATCGAAAGACCACTGATGTGGCTCCCCTAGAAGAGAGAAAAATTGAAAATAATTTCCATTACATATAATTCAGTTGGGCTCCTTTATTCCCAATAATAATAAAAGTATTCATTTCTTTCAAAATGACAAAATAATCCATAACTTGACTGGATTCATTTATTCCCAATAATAATAAAATTACTAATTTCTTTCAGAAAGAATACCCCGAAATTTTGAACAGTAGTGTGTATTGATATAAGTGCTGAAATATAAGCTCAATAATATAAATAACCTCTTAGCCTCTATTTAAACAATTTACCCGGTATTGACAGCATATAGTATGTGACATGTTGTCAGGTTCCAAATACAACCTGTATTTTCCCACGTACCTGTAAGTTCTTTTGGATAAAAGCGTCTGCTAAATGAATAAATGTAAATGTAACGTACAACAAAATAATATCAAATATCCGCTAACGTTTTTGTTAAAGCATTAAAAGTGCTTCTTTCATACAAGATTGGTGTTTTAAGATTTAAGATAATCCACACCCGAGGTGTGTATTATTCTGGAATAATTCAATGATCCGTAGTCAATTATTTTTGCTTATACAACGGTTACCACACCTGTTCGGATTGTTCAGATGTTGTATTTAAAGACATTCTGCAAGTTTTTGTCCTTAAGGCACTATTGTGAGTAGTATTGATTTCTTACGCATCTCATCCAACACATCTGTTGCTAATTCAAAAATGTAATTTTAGGCCTAGTATCGGAGAGTTGAGCCAGACTAATGCAGTTACAACAGAGAGAAAGAGAGAGAGAGAGTGTCTCTACTAATAGCGAAAATGCAACAATGTTACATACAGAAAATGTATTTAACTGCGTGTTAAATGTGTACTGCCTCGCTATGGGGTAATATCAAGTAGCTTTTAAGCTGCGAAGCTATTTTACTGATAAAATGGCCAAAGCATCGCTGACAAATATGTACATGTTTCCATCTGTGTGTGTTTCTGTGCTACGTATGTACATTTGTATAGGAGACAGAGTGAGAGAAATATAGTATGTGCTTTCTGTACATAATAAAACATAACTTTTTGGCAAAACAATAATTTGTCATTGTATCTTATTGTTTGCTATATTTATTTGCTTGCTTTTTGTGGGTTTTGGTTCTTTTGCTGTTGTAGTCTATAAGGACCTTTAAAATAATTGAAATCATTTGTCAGAAGTGATATTAACATGTAGTCAAGACCTGCTTGGAACTACTGTAGAGCCTTTCCCTAAAAAATAACTGCACACCTTAGAAAGTTTGTCAAAAAATTAAATTTAAGTATTCAACAGCCCTGTTGCATAGGTAAACAATAATTTACTATCCCCACTTAAATTCTCAAAAAAAAAAAAAATATTACTCTGCAGCATGGACTTGTATATTTTACATGTTAACATAAGATTGTTGTGATGGAATCTCTTGCTAACCTTGTTGTCAGAAAACAAAGTGTATCATACTTCTTGTGGTGCCATACATTTTGTTATACTGTATAATTCTAAATTTACAGCTGCGAATACCAAACAGGATCAAACTGTAGTCAAGTATTGCTATGGGTGGCATGGCCTGTCCTACTTCAATCTCCAGAGCAGTGTTACACCAGGGCAACCTTGTACCTCTTTAAATACATCTGTTTTCCTTCCTTACAGACCCTAGGCACCGAACCAATGATCTGATCATCTATACAATACAATATACACAGTACCAAAACACAAAGGACAATGTGTTTTTGGCTATTAATACAAATATACCCATTCTACTTATGATTGGTTTTGTGGTCCAGGGCCACATATCATATTATAATCAACTAGTAAGCAACTGCAAAAAAAATCTCTGTAACAAATACTATTATAAATGAAAATAAGTATTAAAATGAAACTAGAAAAAGGACCCTCTTTGCAAAACACTACAAAATCCAAAAACGTATCTATACATAAACTAATGGCAGTAAAACACTTTGAAAGTGTTGCAAAAGACACAAGAAGCAGCATAAATACCATTTTGCACAAATGTTTTACAAATTAGCTTAGGCTGATGTATTAGCCCCATGGTGTAGTAGCAAGAGCCTACAAGAGCCCACAACACTCTTGTTAAAACTAGTTGTGGTTTAGCTTTGTGAGATTTCAATCTCTTAATATCTGATTCATAATCAGATCACTTAATACGGTATTTCACTGGCACAGGACCAGCACAATATGTTGGAAGCAAGCAACAGCCAGCAGTTACAAACAAGCATCTCAGCTGGAAAGTGTCCAGTGTGCAAATAAATGAAATTTGGGTGGACAGCTTGGCTAATGCAATTAAAGCAGATAGGCCACCTCAGTGTCCAAGAACTAGCATCTGGGTACTCATTAGGACACCGGTGTCAGATCCACACAGCTATAGATCCCCTCCCTCTCTCTCTCTGTGCTGACCGAAAACTCCCACTGACTCTACATGTGAATAGACATCAGGAGAGTGTAGGAACCGGCTTATGGCTCCAATCTGCTCCACATAATCCCCATGCAGGTCCCAAAAATATTGATTTCAGTTGGTTATATAACCACATTTGAAAGCATCCATATTCCTGACAACATCAGCTGCCAATTAGAAAAGTACCTCTGTGCATTTAGAACCCTGTTTAGACGTTCTCTGAATATACGACTTAGTAAAAAGTACTTAAGTAAAAAAATACAGCTTAATGTACCTTAATGTTATGGAATAAGGAATATTCCTTTTTTTTTTCACAGATGCTATAACACAATTTTTCAGCCATGAAAAATCTTGCTTTAGAGTTGAAGGATATGTCCATAAAAAATTTGAAATGTGGATGGGTGTGGGGGTCTGATTGACTCATATGGTCCTATCCATACTTGAGTCATATGGATGTATTTTATGATCTATATGGCATGCCAAAATTTAGCTATAATGGACTTATAAATAGAAAACTTTCAAGCCTTTGATTTTTAGCCTGTGACTGGGATTCATAATGCTTCAGTTCATTTAATCATTAAAAGTTAAAGGGGTCAAATAATAGGATTTCACCTTTTTAATTTTTGTTAGTGTGTAGCGTAACTGTGCGAGCGTAAAAAACATGTCCAAAGTTACGAAGCTCAAAATTCAATGCATATGAAAAGAATTGCCTTTTACAGAATTAGCATAGCATTGCCTTCAGCGAACGGCTGATATTGGACTACAACTAAATAATTCTGGGTTAGCGACATCATAAACCCAGATAAACCCCTCCCCCAGAAACATGCAACGAAGGGGGTGAGGCCATGCTGTGCTACTTTAGAGAAGAAGAAAACTAGGGGTGTAAAAATCTATTCATATACTGTATGAATCAGTATAGCTAAGCTAAATGAATCAGTATAGCTAAGTCTGTCTTCTAATGATTCTAATGGATTCCAAGTTTCAAAATCCATGTTCTAAAGCAGTGGCTCTCAATGAGTTCTCAGCTCAGCTCAAAAAAATGAACATTTATACACTTATTTTCACATACTTATGACAAGTGTTAAACATATAGAGATGGTTTAACCAATCACAACACACTGGGCCAGCTAACCAATCATCCGTTCATCATGTATTTCTGCAGGATGGACTTCATAAAAGCAGAAAATGATCAGCACATTTACATCAACACACCATAACCCTCAACAGTCAACCACCCTTTTAATGACACAACATGGCAGAATGATCTATATTAATGAAGATCCTTGTCTTGCAAGGTGATTTATTTGGTTGTGTTATAAGTATTTTCAGTTCATTTAAATTTGTCTCATCTTTTTTTTCACAGGATAAATGATTAGTTGAGATCTTAATAAATCCTCCACTGATAAGTCACTCCATCTTTATTAATGAAGCCTTCTATTGTAGTATTCACTTCTTGGAATGAGATGGAGGGATTTCCATCTCATTACCTCCCAACTAGACTATTTAGCATTGTTTGATTAACCACTTGCATGAGATTAGAGGCATTTAATTGTAAGGTGATTAGGTAGTTTACAAGTTTACAACTAAATTACAAACAATAAGGTATTTTGTGGCAGCCACTACTAGCACAAAACCTAGTAGAACATAAACAGCTATAGCAGATATTTAAAAAAAAAAAATTGTAACCAGGCTGTTTTGGGTCACCATTGACTTCTATAAGATTTTTTTTGGTGACCAAAATCACCAAATAAATATTCAGAATATCTTCCTTTCCTTTGTGTTCAGCAGAACAAAGAAATTCATACAGGTGAGAAATGATGTGCAGAATTTTCATTTTTGGGTGAACTATTCCTTTAATTGCATTTTAATAGAATAGAGAATAGAATAGAATGTCATTTATTGTCACTGTACACATATACAATGTACATTATATACACATATGATGAGATTAAGAGCTTCTCCCTATTCAGTGCAAACATGTGAGAAGTATATTTACAATACAATAACAATAAATAAAGTTACAGTAAGATAACTATAGGTAACAGTAAATAGTGCAGATAGGGGATGAGAGGGGGGTAGGATGATGTGGGGTTAAACAGTTCTGAGGTAGAATGATAAATATTTTCAGTGGAATTGCACAGCAATTGTAAAAAGTTATTGCACGTTGATTAATATATTCAAGGTGGAAAAAATTCACATTCGGCTGTCGGGGTATTGCACATTCGGAAGAAAAAAAAATGATATTGCACAATGAAATGTATATTGCATAAAGTCCAGTGTAATTCAAGTTAGTTTGTGTGTGTGTGTGTGTGCATGTGCAGGGTCCGTGCATGTGCGAATTAAGGGTGGTAATGGCTTTTTTTATTTAACTGCAATTAAATAAAAATGTGTTTATATTATAAGCAGTTGGCTTTACTTTATAGTTCTGCTCTTTGAGCCACTAGGGTATTTATTCATAATTTTATAATTACTTCTCTTTTCTTTAAAATATTATTCTCTTAAAAAAAAAAATACATGTAAGCTTATGCACATTCAAAACAATTAAGGGCACTTCAGTTTTTCAGGAGAGAAATTTTTTTTGGGTGAATTATTCCTTTAAGTGTCCAAATCCATACTTTCAGTTCACGTTTAAGTGTATTCTTTCAATGTATATTATTTTAATAATATTCACTCTTTTAAAAAGATCACAAGAACCAGCGTGGAGTCTGGTCCACATTCCAGCATATTCCGGCCAAGAACCTCCCACAAACTGTAGCAGCCTGAGAACTTGTAAACATAACTTATTTCCTGTGTGAATTGATAAAAAATTATACACGTTGACTTCTGAAAATTGAAAAAAGTCTGTAAATCAGATTTGAGATCTCTGTTTTAAGATGGTCTATAAACCTTCATTGAGTGAGCTGTCAGAGGCACTGAGTATTTCAGATCCACAAAGTCTGAACTTACAAATCTGTTGAGAACCTGTAGTGCACTCCTTCTCAGATCAAACAGGATGGGAGCCCTTCCTATTTTAAACCTTAATCACTCACTTAATGTCACGTTCCCATGTTAGTTCATGTTCCGTGTTTTCCCCATGTGCTTTCCCGGTGACCTAGTTTTCTGTTGATTATGTATTTCGTTCAGGTGTGTCTCCCTCATTTGCGTTCATTGTCTCCCTTACTTAAGCTTTCCCTGTGTACCAGTCTTTGTCGGTTATTGTCAGTGTTAACGTGTGTTGAACCTGCTCTCGTTTTGTGAATACCTTTGGATTTGATTAAAGATGTTTGTGTTTGAGAACTCTCTGTGTCTTCCTTGAGCACACATATGACAAAATAACCGACCTAAACAGATGGAGGATGCCCGGTTTGCGGCTAGCGCTGCGGAGGCATCGTCTGCCCTCCCCTCCACAGGGACATCTCTTCGAGCCCGAGCGCTTCGCCAAGCCCGAGCGCTGGATCGAGCACAAGCGCCTCTCCGAACACGAGCACCTCCACGAGCACCAGCGCTTCGCCGAGCACGAGCACCTCGGAGAACAAGAGCGCTTCCACGAGCCGACAACAACATCAGTCCCGGAAGGGATACTATTGGACATCTGTGAAATCAATCTGATCGACTGGTATGGAGAGGTGGAGTCCAGCCCTCCTGAGTCTCCTTTTCCTCCACTGTTTCCAGACAGTTCTGTTTTTTTAAAGTTCCCGTCCCAGCCTCCCTCTCCCACCTCCTCTCACACCAATCGATCTCCACAGTCAAGCCCCACTGGAATACAGCGATCCCCTGTCTCCGCCTCCAGCCGCTGATGCCTGGACTTCTCCTCGGGCTTCCAACCCGTCGGCTTCGCTGGTCCTCATGGCGCCTTCGACCTTGTTGGAGCTCGTCGGCCCACCAGCTCCACCGGGCTCCCTCGTTCCTACGGATCAGCCTTGGTCAGGAGTCGTCCATCCGCCGCCTCTGGACTCCAGTCCTCCGGCTGCGCCTCGTTCCGCTGTCCTGCCGGCTCTGTCAGGCTCCTCCTTCCCTCCGGCCTCTCCATCATCCTTGGTCGCTCCGGCTCCGCAGCGGTCCTCCGAATCCCCGCCTCTGCCTCAGTCACCTGAGTCCGCAGCTGCGCCTAGGCCCTCCAGCCCATCGGAGTCACCCCTGCGCACCTTCTGCTCGGCTCCACCCTGGGCTCTCTGCTTCGTGGGGATGTCACCATCTGTCGGCCCCCTGGAGTCGTCAGCCTCCTCCTCCTCCATGGCTCCTCCCACCGTCAACTCCGCCCTGGGGCCTCAGCCTTACTGGTCACTGGGCCATCACCTGTCTCATCCTGCTTATGACGCAGCACTGGCTCCTTCCACCTTTGGGCCGTCATGGACTATGGGACCTTATTTATGTTTTTTTTTGTTTTTCTTCCTCTCCTCTGCTCCACGCCCTCCTCCAGAGCCCCTGCCCTCCCTCCTCTGTTGTTATGTACGGCGTGGGACATGCGAACTGTCACTTTCCCATGTTAGTTCATGTTCCATGTTTTCCTGTTTTCCCCATGTGCTTTCCCGGTTTTCTGTTGATTATGTATTTCGTTCAAGGCGTGTCTCCCTCATTTGCGTTCATTGTCTCCCTTACTTAAGCTTTCCCTTTGTACCAGTCTTTGTTGGTTATTGTCAGTGTTAACGTGTGTTGAACCTGCTCTCGTTTTGTGAATACCTTTGGATTTGATTAAAGATGTTTGAGTTTGAGATGGACTATGCAACTCTCCGTGTCTTCCCTGAGCACACATATGACACTTAACAGCTCAGAATCAACCAATATTCATTATAGTAATAATATCACATTGTGAATGAGAGCTAGATACACAAAGGGCAAGACGACTACATTCAGCAGCTACAGCAGATTATTATGAAACACATATGAGGTGATGAGGATTACTCTCAGGGGGCCTTAATTATCTAATCTGTCTACAGAATAGCACACTACAGCTAGTGTGTAGATGTGTCTAACATGATTGCCATTTTTAGATCTTTTACACAAAGTGATAATATGTAATAGCATGATACTCACATGGAACTCTGACATGTCCAGGCAACAAGTCAGACTATAAGTGGTAAAAAAATTAAAAACTAGCTTAAAGACAATTTTCAGAAGTTGATGTCCCATTTTACCCAAGACGTTTCTGGTTTCATAAGTTGTGTCCTTATTCTTTGAATTCAAATTCAAAGGTCAAAAAATAATGTGTTGTAACTTCTCATACCTTCCCAAACTTTTTTTGTCCACTGAATGATAACACATTCTTATGTTCATGGTCAAGTCACTTACACCCATGTCGTTCCAAACCCATAAAAGCTTTATTTGCCTTTGGAACACAATTTAAGATGTTTTAGATGAAAACCAGGAGGCTTGAGTGCCAATTAAATTACACTGTCATGGTCCAGAAAAGTATGAAAAGCATAGTCAGAATACTGCTAATACATCTGCCATCAGTGCTTCAGTATGAATGTTATGAAGCAGCGAGAATACTTTTTGTATGCAAATAAAATAAAAGATAACGACTTTACTCAATAATTTGTCTCCTCTGTTTCTCTCCACATCACTGTAGTGCCATTTTGGAGAATATTCACTGAAAGTTCTACAGTATGTACGCTGTTCTGTATCCACTGCGCCACAAGTATGTGCTGTTTTTGGTCAAATCAAAGACATATGGCATAGATAACATCACAATTGAAAGAAGAGCATGCTTACATTTGCTTCCTGTAATGTACATGTAATTGTACATGCTAATCCCCTGTTGTCATGACAGAAATACTAAGTTCTGGCATGAAACTCTTAATGGCGCGGTCTAACAGATCTAACTCATCATGACATAATGGCATCATTATCACGTCACAGCTAATTGGTTCTCTGCTTTATCAGTAGCCAATGAGCTTGCTGCTCAACATTCAAATATTTTGCTAATGCTTGTGTTAGCAGGCGCAACGCACTTCAGGAATCCTCCACCTTCCCCAGTTCCACCTGTATAGATTTGGTGATTCATGCATGCTATATGGGGGTTATCCCATATATGTTATACATGCAGCAGCAGAATTTCCTACATGCTCACAAGCAGCATGTTGTGGATGTATTGACAGTCTCAGTACTTGCTCTGCAGGAGCAGCAGCTTAGCAGATCTACTCCACAAAGACCAAATCCATTAACATTGTCATACCACGCCAATCCTTCCGAGTTGGCATGAAAGAAATCTTGCTTTGCAAATATATGACTGTTTTACCAAGTGTAACACTCAAAAAAAAAAAAAAAAAATTAATAAAATGAAAAATTCTATTTCTTAATGCTGACTGGTTAACGCATCATTGTAGTCATGATAAAATATACCACATAGCTAGGGCTATATTCACAATAGCAAAACCTCTCATATTTTATTGCTTAAATAAGGTAAGTTTCATTTCTTTCTACTAAATTCAATTGCATTCAATTGCAACAATTCCATGCGGTTTATAATCAGAAAGATATTGTGTGGATTAATGTAATCTTTATCTAACTGTAGTGCTCATCGCATATGACTGTAAATAATGCTTTGGATAAATGTGGCTCTCTCACTGTAACCGCATCCGTCAAATGGATTCTTAGCAGTAGCGTTCTTGTGCTTAATGCACAGCTGAGTCAGTCTGGAAGTGTATGTTACACAAGCTGCTCCTGTTTCTGTTTTCTACTTTCTGAGCATTATATAATCACAGCAGAGACTGAGAGAGAGAGTGAGTGTGAGAGGGAGGAAGAGTAGCTCTCTGGGGAGTGTGGTAGGCTTCATTATTCAGCTCGCTCTGCCTTCTTCAGGACCTGGGCGGTTTGCATCTGGCCCCATTTTACAAGAGTCCAGCATCTATGCCTATGCTCTACAAAATGATTGGCCAACTATGAGCTGATAATGTTAATGTATGAACTTCTTTAAACCTCTATTCACAAAATTCTTCATTTCAGATCTGGAACTGTTCCAAAGCACAAATATTACTGAAGGAATAGTTCAGTCAGAAATGTGCTCATTTCTGGTAACACTAGAACACTTAGAATAAGGACCAATTCTCACTACAGTAGTTGCTTATTAGCATGCCTGTTATTAACACATTGGCTTTTTATTAGTGCTGTCGAACGATTAATTTATGTATGTATGTGTATAATATATGTATGTGTACTGTGTATATTTATTATGCACGTAATCAGCCTTGTTTACACTTGGGGGAAAACACGCACATGTACATAATCTGCAGTTGTTTACATCTAGAGGAAAGCATACGCATACATTGTGATGCTCTCTAAAATGGCGGAAGACATAAGTCAGGGGAAAATACACGTATGCTGATGATATGCTATTTTTGTTTCCTTTGTGCAAAAAAAGTTCTCGTAGCGTCGCAAAAAAAAGTTGATCCACTGATGTCACATGGACTGTGTTACCGATGTTTTTACTATGTTTCTGGACCTGGGATTATTTCAGTTGTATTGGTGTCTATGGAGGGTCAGATGGCTCTCTGATATCATCAGAAATATCTTTATCTATGTAATGAAGGTTTTATGGGTTCGGAACAACATGAGGTTGAGTATGACATCACTGTTAATTAGGGCCACGATTTTCAACAAAATCATAACTGTAATATTAAACTAAGCTCAAAACCATACCTAGAGACCAGAATATCATAAAGATTTGTAATGGGTTCTTTAGTAGCCACCAATAATAAGCTTGCAAGCCTCTAACAACCATGCAGAACATGCAAAAACTGCAAAAATGTGCACAGCACCTTGGCATACACAAAAGGTCCCAAAAGAACCATAGTGTTATGGTATTCTTAGAACACTGAAGTAATATTATAGTACATTTATTATCTGATATCATTACTATGTTACCTCAATAATCCTGTTTTACCCTGAAAACCACCCAAAATGGATTAGAATCTCGTCAGTGATTCTACACAGGCAAGAACCATTCACATTTTCCAGCAAATGTAGAAATCTGAGTTCATTTATGCTGTGCCTCAGCGCTGTCCGGTATGTAATCACATCAACAGATATATTACACCCCCGTCAGCACAGATGCATGTGATTTATTTTATTCCAAGATTAATTGCATTAACTGAATTTATTTTTAAATGCCCGCAGATACACATCACTCACAGCTGAGCGGATGGCAAAGTTGATTGGTCTTGCTTCCGCAGGCTGTACCAGCTCCATATGCAGGTGTTGTGCTCTAATTCATTCATACCCAGGGTTTCCGTTCCTCAAATTAGACACCTTGATTGCAATTGTTCAGCATCTGCCATAAAACCTCACAAGCTTACAAACAGCTTTATAATTGTGCCTTGTTAATTTTTACCAAGCACAATTTTTAATCTCTAAAAAACGTGAGAAATAAAACAAAAGGTTTTTGTAGGATACATAATGTGTTTTCATTCAGTGGAAAGATGTAGTTTTATTATATAATTTATTCAGGAAAACACAGTAAGCACATAGATTAACATACCCTAAATAAGCATCCATTCTGTGTTAGACTTTGGGCCAGGTCTCTCTAAGCACCTAGAAAGTACAGACTTTAACTCCTATCTTGGCTAATATAGTTGTGTGGGGCAGCCATTGTTAGAGAGGCAAACAATTTATGGGCATTCAGCAACAATTCATGGCCCACCAGTCACAGATCGATGAATGCTCCCCCTCCTACACACCGAGCTGTGCCCAGTCCGGAGATGCTGAAACACCACAATCTGATTATCCAAGACAATTTAGGTTCAGCATGAACACAAAATCTTGCATGTCGGATATTTACAAAAACCAAAAAAGCCATGATATACCACACACTCTTAAAAATAAAGGTTCCAAAAGGAGCTGTGCCACAGAATAACAATTTTGGGTTTCCCAATGAACATTTTTAGAAAAAAAAAAATTGGGCCTACTTTATATTAGGCGGCCTTTACTACTATGTACATACATTTAAATTAATACTTTGATACAATGCGCTTATACATACATCAGTCATTTTTACATTTATAATTACACTGTTGTTCCATCCATTACACCTTAACCAACCCTTAAACCTACCCATACCACCAAATCTGTCCCTAACTTTACCCGTATCCCACCTCAATAGCAGCAAAAGTGTTTTGCAATACAATATGACCACAATAACTACATAGTAGTTAAGGCCACCTAATATAAAGTTTGGAGACGTACAGATCCATCTGCATACTTTTATTAACAGACATGGTCATAAAACAAGCAAGGTCGATCACCAGCAAACAGAGCAATGGAGGAAAGGCAGAATCGAGGTCGAGGTACACAGACAGGTAATAAGTCAGGCAGCAAACAATCACAATGCAGAATAAACAGCCCAAAGATATATATAAGAAATGATCGCCAGAGCAAACCACTTTGCGAAGAACCTGAGTGAGACTTATATGCTGGTGATAATGAGTGAGTGGGAGTGATAATGAACTGCAGCTGTGAGTGTGTGAGTGCAAATATGGAACAGGTGTGAGTGAGTGATGGGAAATTGAGTCCGTTGCTGCGTCCGAAATTGCATACTGCTTATGTAGGTACTACATTTAAAATTGAATGTACTACCCGACCGTTAAAACAGTACGTTCTATATAGTA
>JAUCMS010000095.1:20363446-20380681 GCA_032357445.1 Enteromius radiatus | reverse complement strand
CGGGTACTTCTCGCCTACTGATTTTCGAATGCTATGAATTCGGACATACTACTCGCCTTGCATACTGTTTTTCACGTGCTATATAGCAGGCAAGTAAGCGATTTCAGACGCAGCACGTGTGAGATTCTATGATGATTGGAGAGCACTCCAGCTGAATAACGTGACAGTTTGACCATTTGTTTAGTGTAAACAACATTTTAATCATCTAAAATACGCACCTTATATGCAGTGGAACCTTTCGCGAAGTTAGACGTTAAAGGTTCTTCATGGAACCATCAATTCCAAAAAACAAGAACCTTCATTTTTAAGAGCAGTAACAAAAACAATAGCTTCTTGAATGTGTCTAATCAATTAATATCTTGTCATATTTAAACTTGTCTGCAAAATCTCAAAAAAAAACCAAAAAGGACCATGATTTAACTATGATTTTTGGACAAGCTCCATGGCAATATTATTGTTTATTGTGTATTATGGATATACCATGTAAATATCAAGGTAAATGAATATGAAGTAACAAGAGTCACGCTTTTCTGATTTGCAATATGCATATATAAATGTACCTAAAATGTGCCTAATGTCTTAAAAGCATTTATTCGCACAAAAGAAAAAGAAACGAAGGAGAAGTAGAAATAAAGCTCATGTTGCTAGGCTTAAGCAAGCGGTTTATGCATCTTGTCCTAGATTGCTTGTCAAACAAAGTGCACTATGAAGTTCTGCTGATTTAATGATACTGCCAAATGTTTCAGACTCTGTGTCCTGGAAACACTTTGTACTTTGAGGATGTCCTCTCTTATTATACTTATTGTCTGGTGACAAATGACTAGGTGACAATGTAAACACCACTCAGGTTTAGACTAATGACACCTGTCTTAGACTAATGAGAGTCTTTTTTCTAATGATGTAACATTTCCCATGTGTCTCATAGAAATATTTCAACAGACTGCAACGTCTGTCTCATATACAGGAATTTAAAATGATGAGCAATAATTGCTCTGCTTGGGAAAGAAGAGAATTTGTGTTAAATCCAACTATCCTAAATTTATTTATATAGCGCTTTTAACAATACAGATTGTAGCAAAGCACTGAACATTATCAAATAGGAGAATAGAGTGATGGTAATGTATAACGACAAGATATCCAGATCCCTTACTACCAAATAGAGATGAGTAAAAGCCTATATAGTACAGCATATATGCAAAAAACTATGTAGTAAAATTAGATTAAATTTTAAGAGGTTTCCCGATTTTAATACAGCACTTTCTACAACTAAAACTGTCCAGACAAATCATGTTACCCAAAAACTATTATTATAAAAAAAGATTGGCAAGTTAATATTTCTTTAACATTTCAAATAGCTACAAACAACAATAACTGACCATGACAGCCAGTGACAACAAACTTTTCGCAAAATCATCCCATTTTTAATACTGAACAAATTAGTAGCTCACAACAAAGGCACACATCTCTCAAAGGAGGGAGTATACTATTAAATATGTAATTTTCTTGTCATTAATTTTTACACAACATTTTTATTGCTGACTTTATTTGGCAAGCTCATTCCAAGGGAAAGTGGCATTTCCAAGAACTGGTATAAATCGGTGTCTGGATAAAAACACAAATCCTATATTCTTTGGTGTGACAACTGTTATAGATATAGACCATTAATATCATCAGTTGAGTGTTGACTATCTTGCTCATGCTCAACCATGTAACCAAATAGGCTAAATATTAAGAACACACTCGTTTTTTCTAATAGCTTAACTAATATTTATAAGAAACATAAGTTAATTAATAGCCTAACTATAACCAACATTTGGTCTTGTACCAGTCGGCCACTACAGCCTTTTAGGCTAACGTTACATTAAATTAGGCGAAATCTGCAACCCTCTTATTCTGGTAGATTTTTTTAGGTCCAAGCAGTTTACCATCGACTTAAATAAGCGTTTGAAAAGCTGCTAATGCACATACGGCTGCACTTCCACTTACCGTCCCAATTCAGACTCCAGCTCATAGAAGTCCGCCAGCGTCTCTTTTTTGGATCCGTCGATCCAGTATTCAGGAGCGGCTCTAGAGGCGGGCATTGTCACTTTCAGCATCTCCAGCGCTTCAGTTCACTATCAGCGGAGCCAAACAACAACATCACCACATGACATGGAAGACAACGGACACACGGTTTGGAGAGGCAAACAACATATATCGTTGTCGAAAGAGTTTGGCGTTACCTGTAATGAGTGTTGGCGAGGTGCGCTGTGTGGCGTGTATGTGTAGCGTCAGTCGATCGCGGTTGTCATGTCGCTCTCTGAACAGAGCGCGCGGCTTCCACTGGGTCTTACTGTCGCCTATGTAGGGCGCTAATTTTCTATCTGTGTGATTTACCTGGACGTCACGTATTACATAACAATCCATAATTTTGGCAGCTGCATTACTCCTAGATATCATTATGGCAAATGATAGATATATTTCAACATTTTACCCATTTCCTTCATTAATGAAAGACATCATTCTGTACTGGCACACTGTAAACAACTAGCTGATTCAATCTAAGTCTATCATGAAATTCGGCGGTCATATTTCACCCAAAATTCGCTTAAAAAAAAAGAAGCTTTAATTCGTTTTAGTTTTAATTGTATTTTTTAATTTTATTTTAGGCCTAGTAACAAATTATTACAATGTAGGCTTCATGCATTTCCCTTTCTTTCTTTTATTGTTCTCTTCATTTTGAAACGTGTTTGTGTATGTAAGATATAAATACATAGCATATATGTAAAATATATAGGCATAGGCTAATAATAGGCCTATTTATATATATATATATATATATATATATATATATATATACACAAGTGTGTGTATCTTTAAGAAATCTATATAACATATTTAGGTACCAATGTATCAAAGTACTATGGCTTTACCATTTGATACCGAGTATTTCAACCAAGTTGCTCTGAAACACCAGAATGTTTTATTAAACTTTCCCCCAGACCTCTGAAGCATGTACTTTAGTCCTCTTTCATTAGGTTGACAGCAATTCCCTTACCAAGTTTGATTTAATGTGCATTATTAAGGAACTTTTTCTTTTATTTTTCAAATATGCCACTTTCAATGAGGATTCGAATGTGCTATGAGGAGGAAATCACCCACACTGAGTCCAGATCTGTACTGGCCTGCATGACTGGTCATCCTTTAAAGCTCAAGCAGTGCAGGAGTGTTCTGGGCTCCCACACAGAGAGACCCATCTGTTCAGTATCTGCTCAATGCAAAACAACCACAATCCCAGCTAACCAGTAGCATCCATCTCTTCTCACACATTCACTTCCTTTACACTTCAGTCATACAAAAAACTAAGAATTGGGAGGTGAAGTAGGATCATTTTTTAAATATAATACATATCTGAACATCTTTGAAAATCAGCTTTAAAAGACAAACATTTATTTTAAACGGAATAGTTCAACCCAAAACTAAAAATGTATTGATGCAAGACGTCTGTAATAACACTTTAGTAGAGGTACCAGGGAGAAAAAGATGACACAGACACGCAAACCTATTTATATTAGCTTTATAAATGTGCAGTAAAATTCTTTTTTTATTCATGGAGATTTAAAAATGTGCCAATAAACCTTGTGGAAAACTTCACTCAATCACTCAGTTGCCATTTCCACTCCCTATAGCTTTCAGGTCTTTATTTTGAATTTATTATAAATGATGATTAAAACACATTTTAGTACTGTACTGAAGTAGTATAGCAAGTACAATCACATGATAATGAATGTTTTTAAAAAGGACACATCAAAACGTGTGTTCTAACTGTAGAAGCTTCTAAATTTTTTTTTACACTCGTTTGTCACTCTTGAAACAGTATACAATTCCTGATAAATCAATGACTAACTACACAATCTCTTATTTACAACTTGTGTATGTCTTTTTTCTCTCTGATTATATTGGATAGATCTGCAAGCAATAAAACAAACTTGTTGTTTTGTAATATGAAACAGATATGAATTAGTAATAATGGCACTTTAACCTTGTTGGCTACATTAACCTTAAAATAAAGTGTTAACGAGTTTGTTTCTTCATCAGAACAGATTTGAAGAATTGTTTTTTTTATTTAATGTTTTCCTTAAAACCATTTTCTTCCACCTAAAATATGTTTCCTCTATATAATATAATATCTTTCTCCAGTGAAAAACTTGTCTCATCTGAAACAGGATATATATGCACAGATTAAGCATTGTTTACAAGTGAAAAGTCTAAAACAGTTCTAAAAAATGTCATTTACTTCATTATTTAATGGACTGGAGTATACGGTGATGTTTTATAAATAGTTTGAACTCTTATTTTGATGGAATGAGAGTACATTTTTTGCCAGTTTTGTAAACTATTACTTTAAGTCTAGTTTTCTTTTGTCACCCATTCAGTGCACATTATGTAAAATATATGACTGCCATTATATACTTTACCCTAATTATATGACAAAAAAAAAAGCACATTTGGTATAATTTTAATTTGTATAAACAAAATAAGGCAAGAACATTTAGTCTGATACAAACTTTCAACAACATTGACGAAAGGTGCTTTACAGTAGTGCACTCTTGATATAAGACAACAGACAAATATTCTGATTTAAGAGCGTCTGCATGGACATCCATGTCTCCTCCAGGCGTGCGGACACGCTCTCTGCCTCCTCCATCAGTTCAGGCTGGTCTGCGATAAACCGAAGATGGAGCTGAAACAGCAAGATGACATTGTTGGAGTTAAAAAATTAAAAAGACCTGCTTTTTTTCCACTCAAACGCCCCACATTGGTGTGTTACTAGTTGTTGTTTAAATATGATTACATGACTGTATATAAAGTGAATACTTTTAATAGCATTTACAGTGCAGAAAAAATTTAGACACTCCTGTAAGGTGCCGAACTGTAAACCATAAAGGGAAATGTTTTCATACACGTCTGCTGCCATCTGCTGTTTAAAAACCAAACAAACCAGTGTTTCTTACCTAGAAAAAATACAACTTTCACAAACACCTTATCTATGCACCTAAAAATACTAATTCAAAATAAGAACACATATGTACCTTGTAGCCCATTTATACATTTGAAAAAATAAATAAAATTTTTAATTTAAATAATTTTTAAATAAATATATTTTGTTAGTATTACATTAATGCCATTATTATATTGTATTGTAAGTTTATATTGCATATGAAAAATAATAAAATATCACATTTGATATATTTTAACAGCACATTTATTATATAGAACACTGTCAATGAAAGTTCAGGAATGTTTAAATGTTTTTGAAGAAGTCTATTATTCTCACCAAGGCTTTTGACTTATTATTATTATTCCAGCCTTCACTGTCACATGATCCTTCAGAAATCATTCTAATAGGCTGATTTGGTGCTTAATTGTTATTAATGGTTCTTACTATTATTAAAAACAATTTTTGCGGAAATGTGGAAACCATTTTTTCAGGATTCTTTGATGAATAAAAAAAGTTAACTAAACAGGATATATTTGAAAGTCTCTTATACTGTCACAATATTTTTTCCCTCAACAAATCTTCATGTAATGTTACCAGGATTTACTAATACTAAGCAGCAAAAACAATGTTTTCAGTGCATATTACAATTAAAAACATTTTCAAGGTTCAAATAAAATAAAGCTGCATTTTACAGTTTATTTGGAGTATGCGTACATGATCAATGGGAAATCCCAGCACGATTAGAAAGAAACAGAAACCAAGCAACCAACATTTCTGTGTTGTAATGGAACTAAAAGTCAAAGCTATTATGTTATTAAGTTGATATGAAAATGTGTGCAGCTGCATGGAAATGTAAATAAACATCAGCAGATCATATCGTACCTTAAGGAACAATGCTAGGTAGGCTTGAGCCAGGTCGAAATCTCTTTTGGACTGAAGAATGCTGCTGATCATCTTGAGGAAGCTCTGCATAACTCTGACCTCTCCACCCATATCTGGTGACAGGGCCCGAAGTTCTGTTTCAATGGCAGAGGGGCCCAACTCTCTCAACTGCTTCACTGGCTCCTCGTCTGCCATGATGATTAACACAGTGATCATTCATTACAGGGATTCAAATTCAATAGTACAGCATCAAGTATAGAGTACTTACATGAGTTGTTGTCTAAAGCGTTTTCAAGCTGAAGGTAGAAGGTGGACTTCTGTGCCAACACTCCCAAGTTAACAACTTTAGACTAAAAAAAAAAACAAAAAAAATTATATATATATATATATACATACATATATATAAATATAAATAAAACAACATAGTATAACATTCTAATTTTTTATTTATATTAAAGTTGACAACTCAACATTACCACAGTATTTAAGATCACAAATTCCCTCAGAAATCACTCTAACATTCTGATTTGGGGCTCAAGAATACTGAGCATTTATTTTGCAAAAAAACATTTTTGTACCTATGAAAAGGTCTTTATTGTCACTGTTACTGTCATTTATTTTTTCAATTTAAATGAATTTAAATATTTCAGGCAAATGTAATAATAAATGTATTCAATACATTCATTTTATATATGCAATAATATTAAAACTGACAAATAAAATCCCAACAACAAATGTCACTATGAAGAGCTTTACCTGGCCCTCTGAGGGTGTGGTGGGTAGAGCAAACTGGGGCACCAGCCCTGGAATGGTGGGAATGAAGAAGGGTGCAGCTTTTGGCAATTTTGGGGGCTCTTTGGGTTTGTTCTTTTTCTGTAGGTGAATATTTTTCAGTTTTACAGAGTTATTAACTGCTTTTCAAACACATCACAATTAAGCACAGACCACTGTTTTTTGTCTATTTATACATGCACATACCTTGATGATATCCAGATGCAGCAGGTTCTTCCAGCGTGAGTCAGGAAGCAGAGAGAGTGTGACCAGGTGTTCATCCAGCTGTGCTGGTGAAATGTACTCAACCATCTCAGAACTGTCAGCATCTAAAACTTCCTCCTCTTCGGTATCTGTTCACATACATACAATAAACGGGACTTAGTCCCAAGTGAAATAATTTACAAATTACAATCAATATGATAATGTGGTCATACCTTTGCTTGGGCAGGTGCCTGGCAGCATGATCACAGTCGGCTCATAGTCTGCAGGTAGAGGGCGCAATGACACCAGACTGCACAGTGTGTTATTGGACCTTAAAAAGAATCAAACCAATAGCAAGGCTGAATATACAATATTTCGTGAAGCAGCTTCTTTGAATCAAAATACTAAAAACCAAGAGTGATCACAGGCTATGCTTGGATTGCAATGACATACTAATACATGTTCTTCAGAAGTCTGATGTATCATATTTGATTCATTTGAACAATTTTTCACGTATTTCCATGTGTTCATCTTGACATTTAACTAATAACAAAAATAGTTACAAAAAATGTTTTTACTTCAGTACAAAAAAAAAGAAAGAAAAAAGACATGTACCATAACCTCAAGGGGCCATTTTTAGAATTAAACGTATCAGTCTGCAAAGCGATGATAATTTATCAAATATGATAACGCTTCTCCAATATAAAGTATGCACATAGTGTGCATTAAATACCTGGATTACTCCCACAATGCACTGAACTCAACCTTGCATTTCAAATGTGTTAAGATATAAGATATAAATAAATAAGATTATATTTATTTGTCCAATTATGTTTAAATGGTAGACTGTGTATAAAAATAGAAGTAATTGCTAAGAATTGTGTGTTGTGTTTGAAAGCTTGACTTAAAGCTTAAAATCGGCACTTCAATGTCATCTTTATTGTTTAGTTTTAATTCTGTTCCAGTCGCATACAAAGCCAAAATTATGAAAATTGTTTCAATGTTCAAATATATATGGACCTAAATGTATATACTGTATATTCACAGTTCATAAATAGCTCTTTGTTTTTGTTTTCATCATTTTCTGAACTTGACAGCCCCTATTTACTGCATGTATGAAGAACAGATAGAACATTACTCAGCATCTGATTTTGTGATATATGGGGGGAAAAAAAAAGAAAAAAGAATAGTTTCGAAACAACATTAGCATGAGTAAATAAACCTTTCCTAAAACAAGCCATTCATGCATTTATCAGCAGATTGAAGTTTCGACCTCAACTGGGTTCAGTTATGACAAGTAAGACAATTGTGCTAATTGCTTTCCAAATTTTTGCTGTTCTAATCTTCATCTTAAGTGTGTGAAATAACTAATTGAAAAGTAAAAACAAGAGTTGACAGACACAGTATCTGCAAGGAAATCTCTTACCATAAATAAATACCTAGACCATCAACGTGCGACGAGGCCAGGAAGTTCCCGGTAGGTGACATACTGAGACTGACGGCTGCTGCATCTACCAGGAAACAGTCGACCAAACTATGAAAGACAGCAAGAGAATGTGGAAGGGTGTGAAAGTCAATCACTCAATGGGGCCAGAGGGGACTTCATCGGCTAGAGGAATCCCCGTTAGAGAGACAAAAATGTATCCAACTGACTAAATGTCACTACGGCCACATCTTTGAAAGATAATAATTATCTCTGAATTTGGTTTTACTGGTTACTTTGAAAATGATCAGTGACAGAGTTACAGAAAAGGTCATCACAAATATCTAACCAGTAAATAATATAGAAAGTGGAAAAGGTGTCACTGGACTGGCCTGGTCTTTCCCTGCTTCAAAAGGCTACTTTGTGGGCTGCAGTAGAACAATGATGCAATCTCACTTAACACTCTAGAAGCATTACCTGTGACACACATGCTACAAAACAGACACAAAAAGAATTTAGGTTGACTGGGTTCTACAGTTACTTCATAAGTAACAATATTGTATGATATATGTAGCCATATTGTCAAAAAAAAAAAGAAAAAAAGAGAGAGAGGGATTTTTTTGCTAGATTTTAGTAACAAGTTAACATGAAAAAAACAACAACAAGTTAACAAGCGAGAATAAAGAGCACATATAAAATCAAAAAAAGTGGCATTCATTGTAAACAACAGTCTGTTTACAGTATTTATCATTGCTTAATATTGCTTTTTATTTGATTTGACACTTTATTGCTTTATATTTATGTTTTGAAGCAATATTTACATTCAGTGTCATTGCGCTTCGAACATCGCAAGTTCCGAGTACCAGCTCAAAGACCTTTCCTGATCCTGTTTCCCTATCTCTCTACCGCTTCGCTTCCTGTTATCTATGATCAAGACAGATTATTCTGTCAAATTAAAGGCAAAAAAAAAATCTTAGAGAAAAAAAAATAATCTATTTATGCAAATAATTTTAATAAAAAAAAGAATCTCTCTCATTAATAAGAAAAAATACAAACTGAGAATCTTACTATAGAAAAATAATAATTTCTTTGAATCCTCTTTCTTCCTAAGCAAATTTTAATATATGAAATGGAGAATGCATCAGGCAGCACAGCAATTTCCTCCATTAATCATGGCACCCAGTTGTGACATCCCAATTGAGCAGCCTTGGTTTATGCTCTAAAGATTATACCTGCCAGATGGAAGATCCCATGTTCTGATGGAGCAGTCCATAGACGCTGTAATCAGCCAACGTCCATCTGGACTAAACGTCTGGACAAAAAGCATAAAGCGTTTCAAAAACACTTATCATGCACTACTTGTACTCAATTTCCTCATGCAAAACACATTTGACTTTCTTTCTTACACCAAACATAATAAGGAAAAATATATTTATTTTGTCCACATTATACAACACAGTGGTAACCAGGACATGTCAAGCATTGTGAGCAGGATAATTCTTTTGTGCTACACAGAAGAATGCAAGTCAAACCATTTGGATGAGAAAATATAAGTATTATAACTATTTTTGATCTAAGTATTCCTTTAATACAATCAGAGTTTGCAATTCATAAATAATTCCTTAAACCCACCATGTCATTTATCTGCCCACGATGCCCTGAGAATCTGCGGACAATTCTCCTAGTCTCCATATCCAGAATGTGAATGGTAAAATCATCCAGAGCGATGGCAAGCATTCCGCTGTTTGAAGAGATCAAGCATAAATCAACATCATTCAAACACTGTTTGGAAAATGATTTTCCTTCTCATACACCTATTGTAGCCAGGTAGATCCAAAATGAATTGTCCAGCTCAATCAAATCAACAATAATCACTGGAAATTAAGTGTCCCTAACAGAGCAGGCCAGCTTTTGACAAAGTATGCCTCAAATCAATATATCAATTTCAGCAGAAGAGCTAACCCAAAGCTGCATTTAAATTCAAATATATTTAAGTTTCTAATACCTGTCTCTGTGAAGCAAAGATGAGGCCGGGGTAGCTGGCAGGCTGTGTGTATGTAATAGCTCCTTGGATTTGAACCTCCAGATTTTCAGAAGACGATCTGCTCCCACGCTAACTGTCATCTGGTTCAGAGCATCCACAGAGACTCCACGAACAGGCCCTGTATGTGCTGCACAAACACAAAAAAAGCCACTGAAATCAGCCATAAAATGGGATGCATTTCAGCCCTGATGTTCAGTACGTTAACTTACCCATGTCCTTTCCATATTGCCCTCGATGAAAACCAGACTGCATGTTGTACACATCAATGTGTCCTGAAGACAGTGCAATCACTGCAAAGTTCCCGCAGGATGTGATATCAACAGCCTGGACAACATATGACCAAACCGGATTTGAAATCATCTGTTATAAGACTGATTGATCAGGTGAACACACAACTATTATCTACAAACTTACAGTTGCATGGACATTGAGGGTACGGTTCTTGTTGAAGCGTTCAGGTTCCAGCTTGTGGGAACCAATCGAACCTTTCTGATAATTCCATGTCGTAGTCATAAGGAAACCACGGTGGCATGCAATAATGCCATCCCAGTCACTCTGACGAGCAGTTTCTACACAAAACAACAGCATAAATACAGCATTGCACAGTTATGGCTTTCAGTGTTTTTATTTACAAGGTCATTCGAACATTGTTTTGACTATGAAGAGATGTGCAAATTTAAAATCTAAAGGGGTCATTCATCAAAAAAAAACTTACACTCTCACCCTCATGTCATTCCAAACACACCATGCTTTGTTTATTTTCAGAACACAAGGGCAGATATTTTTAATGAGATTATTTTAAGGGAACCGTAGAAGGGAACAGTAGCATGTTTATCATATTTGATCTGCTCATTCTATGTGGGTTGATAATGTGAAAGGCCAAATGTAAAATAATAATATAATATATAATATACATAGTTAGACTTAGATTAATGTGTACTTTCAGTGGACCGACAATGATGAAAGAATATAAAAATTATTTTAATTTGTGTTATGAACATGAGCAAAAATTTGTTGACAATTTGTTGACAAAGTTTCTGGGGTGCACCAATGTGTTTAAATTTGTTTTAAGTAAATAAAAAATAAATAATATACATAAAAACACACACACATATATAAAAGTATTCAATTTAAAACTCACCTGAGGCAAACGTTGTGATGGCTGGAAGTTTCCCAGTGTCATGCTTAACACCTTTCTTTTTAGCTTTTGTTTTGTTGAGAGTTCCTGTTGGTAAAAATGACCACTGAAGACTTATATAATGCAAATATTACATGAGGCAAAATTAAATGACATTTGTCTCCATAATGTGATAATGCTCATAAATAAAAGTAAA
This sequence comes from Enteromius radiatus, assembly GCA_032357445.1. Lineage (NCBI taxonomy): Eukaryota > Metazoa > Chordata > Actinopteri > Cypriniformes > Cyprinidae > Enteromius > Enteromius radiatus. Next base: position 20,369,042 of record JAUCMS010000095.1, on the reverse strand, counting down.
GTGTGCAATGTTACATGATTGAAATACTTTCTATTGATGTGCAAAAACATGCAACTATTTGCAGGCTACGTAAAAAAGTGCTGTTTGTTTGAGTAACAGATATACAGTAACAATACTGACCAACCAAAGTAACTTTGTTTTTAAAAGTTGGTAGGACACTTTTTTTTGTTTTCTAAACAATTGTGTTAAGCGCTACTGATTATATAGGCATTACACACATCAGCTTTACATGCACCAATAAGAACATGCCAATAATTTTCATTTATTACCATGGCCCAAACTCTTGTTGAATCTTTCATGAACTGTTGAAAAAGACTGTAAAGTGCAATCTTGGCCTATTGTGAGAAGAAAACACATTAAGATCCTTATGCTTGAATATTTGTATCTACAACTGTTTTCACAACGATCTTCAGTCTTCATTATTGACTTACAACAGTACCTGCACTAAGAATGTTTAAGCCGCTCTGATCACGGTGTTGAATCTTTGTTGGTGGGGCGCTGTGACCAGATCGCTGTCTTAGCAGACGTCCGTCCCCTCCAGCAACATCAAAAATCCACACCTAAATCACACAAGCCATTGTTAACCGCCATAATACACATTGGAATTAAATTTAGGCCTGAGAGATCATTTATATCATATTGAAATGATCAAATACACAATGAAATTTATGTAGCTAATGAAGAGCACTGGATATTTTTACTCTACATGGAATAATCTAGCAACCTTTCAGTCACAGTACATGGTGCTAACAAGTCTTTATATACTGCATGTCTGTGTCATGTAATGCTCACTGTGTTTTGAGCATTTGCCACCTCAATAAGTGAAAACAAACAGATTTATAGATAAACCTCATCTCCAGAGTTGCTCTGAGAATTACTTCACCAGCTTTACACTGTTAAATACTGAAACAACTTCACAATTTGTCAAAATAAATGTTTAGTTTAATTTCATAATAAAACATCATCTTAAAAGCAATAAAAATAGCGTACAACCAAGATGTTTTATCACTAATTTAAACACTTCTGTTGTGCAGCGTTTTATTTGGCAAAAATAAATAAATTAATAAATGCACATAAAAATAGTTTTGTTGTAAATGTTATTTTCATTTGAAAAGACTGATTAAACTGTTACAGCTGTATTAATTAATTTTATTATGATAAATGTATACTAGATCATGAAATTCCTGAAAATAGGGCAAAAAAAAAAAAATCATGGTTAGGTTAGGTTCATTTGTGAAGAAACAAATTAGAATACATTTACATTCATTCTCAGAATCCAACATTCCTGACCCCATAATTGTAAAAGAATATCGTGATGAATATCAATCTCTTATAATATGGAAAAAAAAATTCTAATAATATGTGTGGCCATATAGCCCAAATCTAACTACATTTGAAGAATTTTGAATGTACTGTAGTTGCACATGAATTCACTTCATGAAAAACAAGCCTCAATAAACAATACAAACCCTTATAGCATTGTCTGCTCCATTAGTGATCAGAAGAGGTTCATTTTGAAGAAATGTGAGGCCAGCGATGGCTGTTGTATGAACATCCCGCATCTGACTGACTATTTTCTTCTCCTCTAAATCCCACAGTCCTATGTGTCCGACAGGACTGCCAGATGCCATTATTGGATGTCCATCTGTCCAATGACAAAGTAAGTGCAATAAAATAGGCCGGTAAGTATAGTAGACACTTTGTGAAGCCTAGGTAATACCATTACCTGTCCTGAAGGATAAAGCTGTCACCGGACCCCAGTCTTGTTGGAACTTCATCAGCGTTTCATCAAACCTGATGTTGTGAATGATGATTTGGCCAGATGCTAAACCCACACCCACAACATCTACAGCTGGAGTCTAAAGAAAGCAATTTTGACAGAACACATTGCACACTAGTTACCACTGATCTATTGAAGTAGTAATGGTTCCAGTTTCATTCACCAACTGACTAACTGGTTTTAGTCTTAATATTTTCAGCAGCAACGCTAGAAAACAGATTAGGACATCCTTTTAAATGGGATACAACATCTTAGGAGACAATTTTATCATATTTGATACTTCTGTGCAAATTTTATAAATACTCAGAGGCTTCATTTGCTTAATATCTGTCAGTTAATCTTTGAATATGACAATTATGAATATTATGTGCATTTTATAAAGGGCTACTCCAACTCAAAATTAACATTTTTATTATTAATCACTTGCCGTAATCCAAACCGTAAACGTAAAAGCTTTGTTCTCCCTCGAAAAACACAATGTAAGATATTTTGGATGAAAACTGGGAGGCTTGTGACTGTCCCATTGACTGCCAAGTAATGACCATTGTCAATATGTAAGACGTCATCAAAATCTGAATACATCATCAAGAATACTTTTTGTACACAAAGAAAATAAAAATAATGACATTTATTCAACAATTTGTCTCCTCTGTGTCTCTCCACATCACCGTAGTGGCATTTTGGAAAGCATTGTGTTGCGGCTCACACAGAACCACATACACTATTTGCATAATTTCAAAAATGCCACTACAGTGACGAGGAGAGACACAGACAAGACAAATTATTGAATAAATTTAATATTTATTTTCTTTAAACACAAAAGGTATTCTTGTCACTTCATAACATTGAGATTGAACCATACATGGCAGATGGACTATTTTGACAATGTCTTTTATACTTTTATAGACCTTGGCAGGGTAATATACTTGTCAGTCAATGTGGGGGGACAGTCAATATTCATTTTGTGGTGGAGTAACCCTTTAAGAATAAAGCAGAATAAAAATTAAGTAATGAGGCCAACCTGTTGAAGAACAGTAACAGCTGATGCCCATCCAGGAAATGTAAACAAGAGTTTGCTGGAGTAAGAAAAGCAGAATTCTTTTTAAATTCCAAATACCATTAACACTGCATGATGAACATAATATAGGTCAAAACGTTTTTTTAACACATCAAAATATAACAATTGTGTGTCAATGATTAATATATTTCGCATGAAGAAAATATTGTGATTTTCATGATGATTAACCTCTTAACATTCTTATTACTATTATGTGAAAAAATGTAAATAAAGTCAAATTTGCATTTATTAACATAAAAGAAAATTACAATTTGAAATAATTTTAATCACATTTAAAAAATCATTTTTAATATAGATAGTACTATTCTTGTAATAGTATTAATGGTATTAATAACTAAAACTACAGTGTTACTGAAAACTTTAAAATGTCACTTATTTATATAGCGCTTTTAACAATACAGATTGTAGCAAAGCACTGAACATTATCAAATAGCAGAATAGAGTGATGTAATGTATAATGACGAGATTAAACTATTTATTTTATTTTAATCACTAGAAATTAGGTGTCCCCAACTAAGCAAGCCAGAGGCGACAGCAGCAAGGAACCAAAAGCCCATCCGTGAGAGAATGGAGAAAAAAAAAACCTTGGGAGAAAGCAGGCTTAGTTGGGGCCAGTTCTCCTCTGGCCGGACACCTGGCACCTAATCTCCAGTAATGTTATGGAAGTCACAGTACTTTCAAAATACAGTAGAAGCGCATACTTTGATTTGATGTTCCATAATTGAAGGCTCCCTTGACTGCTTCCAAACAGGATTTTGTTGAGGTAGGTGCTGGGATGCATCAAAGCAGAGACTTCGAATGATGCTTTGTCATATGAAATCTGCAGGTATGAGTCTGCAATGAGATTGACAAAACATATTACATACACTGTGAAGATATCATTGATTCTACTGCAAGATATAAATGTAAACCTAGAAAAACAGTAAAAACCAACCCTCAGACTCCACGTCCCAAATAATGACAACATTGTCCTTGTCAACAGCAATCAGATGATCTCCAAAAGGCAGCAGTAAATGCACATCAGCTTGATGACCTGTGTATGTGTGAACAACCTGGATGAAAGAAACAAAAACACATCATTACGTCTAATTAATTCTTATTTATTCTTATTACAAGTCTCTTTAGTGTTATGCATCTTTAAGAGTAGAGTATATCTCTAACTGTGGACAGTTTACCTCTTTGTTTTTTGCAAAGGCTGAGATAAGTTTTCCATATGCGGCATAGACAAGCATACGATCTGCCGCCACGGATGAAATGTCTTCAGGGAGGGCATTACCTGTATTAATGGTTATTACAATTGTTTTAATCAAATGAATAAGGAAACTATAATTGTTTGATTATAGATTTGCAGAAAGTACACTGTAATCACTCTAACATAAACGCATGTAGTCCTACTTACTGACTGCAACGATTCCAAGTTTCTTCACCTGACAAAAAAAAAAAGATGGGGTCATTTCATTCTGCACTCAAACGATTAACAATTACAGCTACTAAGTACATGAACTAATTTGAACACCTCCATATTTGGTTAAAGAGTTAGTGTACCGAAAAACGAAAACCTAACCTTAACTCACCCTCAAGTTGTTCCAAACCTGCAAGACCTTTGTTCATTTTTGGTACATAAAGATATTTTTGATTAAATCTGAGAGCGTGTACTAAGGTCATGGTCCAGAAACATAGCAATTCCATTAGTAAATAATTCATGTGACATCAGCGTTTCAACCATAACTTTTCAAAGCTACAAAAATAACGACTTTATTCAACAATTCCTACCAATGCTTATGGACCATGATCATGCAGGGTCAAAGAGATCTCAGATTTTTTTTTTTTTTTTTTTGGAATGTATTTTTTATTAGTTTTCAATTTCAGAATAGACAAAAAACAAACAAACAAAAACACAATAAAAAGAAACAATATACAATACATAAAAAAATAAAAAAGGACTGTCTTTTAAGGATAATCAGGGCATATATACAGTTTTAATAGAAAAAAAAAGAAGGAAATACTCAATGGGAGGCAGACAACATACTAAACATTACTTTATTCTAATCTAAATGATCCAGAAATGGTTGCCAAAAACTATAGAACGTAAGATTACCTGTAACTCCATAACTCTTTCCATGTGCAACATTCCAGTAAGGTATGTGCGAATAAGATTGTCTAACTAAAGACAACCATAGATTTATTTTAGGCAACAGTCTTTCCACACTGACTTTAGTTGGTTAGGCTAATTCTTAGACACAGTCTAAGACAATGGCTATGTTTATGCAACCGGCCCCGATCTTAAACCAAGAAACAGTGTCTGATTCCCACAGCCTTGGAATAACACTCTTTGCAATAATCATGCCGTAAATTACAGTACTTTGTACAGAGGCATCATAATCTAACAGAGAAAAAGAATATCCAAATAATGCAATTTCTGAATCAGGTGTAAAAACACAACTGTACAATGTCAGAGAACTTTTTGGACATGTCCAAAAAAAGATGTGTCAGAGAGCCTTTTGCAGACTTACACTGGTCACAAATAGAAGAGATCATCGGAAAAATTCTGTGCAATTTAGATTTTAAATAGTGCAATCCATGCATCGCCTTAAACTAGGGATGCACCGATAACGATCGGCCGATATGTTTGTGCGTTTTGTCGGTAAAAGCGGTTCTGTAATCAGGTGCGTGATTTCACATTGAGTCGTATATACTACACAAAGCCATTGTTTACTGACGAGCTGCGCAAACCCATG
>JAUCMS010000095.1:20344519-20354657 GCA_032357445.1 Enteromius radiatus | reverse complement strand
GAATGACTAAATATGACTAAAACTAACAAGGACATTTGGCACAAGACTAAGACTAAATTAAAAATAGGTGACGAAATGAACACGAACTCCTTCATGCAGAAAGGACCAGATCCTTCAGAATACCAGCTCTATGATGGAGCTTCTCCTTTTTAGTTCACCTCACTCATTTTCTGCAGGGTTCAGCTCAGAGGACTGGGCCAGCCATGGCAAAAACTTCATTTTGATAGAGACTCTTTCAGGCAGCTTCGTAACATTTTATGTTGATTGGAGATTCTTAATTATTTCCCTGATGGTGTCATGTTCACTGCTCTAACTCTTTTTCCTAAAGTCACTTTACTAATTGGCGAAGCTCAATTATATTTTCTTGCACATTGTAAATATATTATTTGTGTTGATGATTAAGGGATTTTGGGCTTTGTTTTCCCTTCTATATATATTTCTGTGAAACAAGAAACCAGGGCTGGAGTGCTCAAAATTGTGAATATGAATGAGAATATACTTCAGAGTTATTTTACTCAGAAAAAAGTCTAGGGGTGCCAATAATTGTGGTCAACAAGTATTGGAGAAAAACCCTTATTTCATCACAAGAATTTCTCCCTATTTTCAATTGTTTTACTTCAATGATAGGTTAGGATTGTGTGAATTTTTGAAAGATCAAAAAGGATAAACAATGCAGATTTATTTTCACAGCCACCTTTGCTCAGATTTACCAAGGGTGCCAATATTAGTGGAGGCACTGTATACATAAAATAAATACACACAGCATAAATTGCGATTAATCAATTGACAACTCTATATTTGATATAATGATGCACATAGTGTTTTTTTGCCCTGACAACCAACAGCCCTTGTTCATAAATATTTTCATCTTTTCAAAGTTTATTCCAAGAAAATAAAACACTGTTTTTAAGTATTTTGTTAATTATGTAACTATTTACATTTCTGTTCAGAAGTGTTGGGGTTAGTAGGATTTTTCTAATGCTAATGTTCAGCAAGAATGCATTCAATTGTTACACAGTATGTCTAATTCAAATTCTTTTTTGTTGTTCTCTCTCGATTAATTTAAGTTTATTTAATAATATTAAGCAGCACAAGGATCACATGACATTGAAAAAGGCAAATTCCAAACTGCTAAAGTTTAAACTTCAGACTTTCCAATTGCAAGCAACTGCCAGCTCAAATTTTCCAATAATCATCAGATTCTACATATTGAAGAGTAGTTACCCAAAACTGGTTTGCTCATTTACCACAAGATCTAATCAAAATGCGTTTCCTAAAGCATCGAGCCTGATAATCGCTATGCTTTTCAAGATGGAAAAATATTTGTAATGTTTCGTTTTTAAATAAATGTATATATATATATATATATATATATAAAAGAAATCACGTTTAATCAAATTCTTCTTTTTCTGTAAAATATTCAAACATCCTTAAAACCATAACCATAAGAAGCAAAACTGCAAAAAATATGATATAGTTATATAGTTTCCACAGAATATTTATTGAATATAAGTGTATTTTGTCTCGTTCTACTAGCTGATGTTTTCACTTGTTTTAAGCAAAAAATTCTGTATTATATTCTATATTCCTCATTTATTTTCTGTGCACCAAAGCCAAGAACATGAAAAGGAGTCTGTAATGTTCTAGAGAGAAAAAAAGCAACACAAGCCAAATATAAAAACCCTTACCTGTACAGTCTCTATGAGACTTGCTGAGTAAAACGGCATTGCAACCACATACGTCAAACTGGAAAAAAATAAAACACACACAATGATTTCACTAGATCAAATGACTGCAAAAAAAAGAGATAAGGAAAAGATTGATAATTTAAATGTCAAGCCTATGGAATTTCCTTTCCGTATACTTTGTGGGACTTTGTTGTATAAACAACATACTGTATATTAGGCTTAGTCAGAAGCTTATTCAAACAGATCCCAGATATAGAAGAGCAAAGTAAAATTATGACTCATATAAAAAAAAAAATCAAGAGATAAACATCTTACAGCTTATAGCATTTTCCAAACATTACAAGAGGACCTGGCTGCAGACATACGGCGAGTGGAGCTCCACCAGAAATACGTCACCTCCACCCTCAAACCGGAAACACGTCACCTCCACTAAATTTTTTAATTTATTTTTTTTATTTGCTTTAAAGGTAATATACAAGAAACCAAGTAAACAACATTAAGAAGAACATTCTTACTAACATTCCAAGAAGTCCAAACAGCAGCATATAAGAACTAAAACATCATAGTCAAATTGAAAGAATAAAAAAATAAAATAAATAAATAATTAATTAAAATAACACATTACAAAGGGCTTACTCACCAAAAAAGGCAACCTCCACTAAAATGAAAATGACTTTGCGCACTTTAATTCAGGTAATTTTATTTCTTATTGTAGCCTATTAATTTTGCATTGCTACAATAGCGAGTTAAAACGAGGTTATCATATCACAAAACTACTTGTGAAATTCCAATGTTAGTTTTGTGACATCTTACATAGGCGCAATGCTGCCTTGGAGACAACTGCAGTTTTCACTTAATTCCAGGCATAGGATTAACGTGGCTTGATATATCAATGATGGATCATTCATTGCATTTTAAAGGTATGTTGTCACTCAAAAAGACAAAACTAATTTACATGTGACATATCTCCTAATTTTTAGATGCAAATATGAGTTTTTTTTTTGGTATTTGTACTTCATGTTATACCGCACATTAGTGATGTAATTATAGTTAAGCTACAGTTTAATGAAAAGACTTTTGGTGACATTTAATGATGCACTGAGATTTTCACTTAAGCTCCCAAGCTGTTTGGTATATAACAATATTCACGCTTTGTTAAGGAATAAAATGTTTGCAATTGTATGTGTCCATTGAATAATTCTAGAAATTAAATTACATTTTTTTCTAAGTAACCCTTAAATTAAGTGATCCTAAGTACTTCTGGTATTGAAAATGTTGGCATGAATGTTTGTGTGTTTTTCAATGGTGTTGTGGTATGTGTATCTTATGTTTGTATTATCTTGTATTTTCTTACTTTTGTTGATATGGACCTAAGAGTCTGAAATAAAGGAATTATTTCATTGTGTGTGTAAAATAAGTGTGTCATGTGTTTTGTAAAGGTGGTGTGTTATAGTTTAAAATAAAAAACTGTTACATGGATGGAAAACATTGTGAAAAACAATTTTACTGTGATATGTACATGTTGTTATTTAAAAAAAAAAATACAAATTGTGATTAAGATGTTTAATAAATTAACTTCTCATTTAATGTCCAGTTATATTATAGATCTACTGTTTACTTTCTAAAATATATAATTATATACATATACAATTTGCCACGGTAAACTTTTAACGATAAAATGTAAATATTACGTATATGTATATGTAACTATAAATAATACAAAACGAAAGATTAAACAATAAGTTTTAAATATGCAATGTCTTAAAATTTTGCCCGGACCATCAAGGCGACAATGTCATGCCCGGACCAATATGGCGTGATATTCGTCAGAATTGGAGGTGACGTATTTCCGCTCTTGAATGGAGCTCCACTCGCATCCACAGTCTGCAGCCAGACCCTTCTCAAACATTACTAAAAATTCAAGTAAATTTATTGTACTTCTCTACAAGAAAAGCACTGTTAACTAAATTAGGCAAATGTCTCAACTTACCCTTTGAGTACTAAGTGTCCCACAACTTGTTTAGGGTTCCACTTGTGTGATAACTCCCTGTGAATACACATGACAATGATAGACAGACAGAATTTACTTCAACAATGGCATAAAAACAATGATTTTAAAGTGATAACTTAACTCCCTCACTATTTCCTATAGTATACCTTGTCACAAGTATGGCAGAACCATCACCTCTACCACAAAAGACTGCTTTGTAAGTAATCATCCTGATTTATCTCAATTCCTTTGTCCAATGTCCAATAGCGTAGAAAAACTAAACGCACCAGAAACCATACACTCTCTCTTTTCTAGCACTTTAGATACAGTTGCACCTTTGCGCTTAAGAAAGGTAAAAGAAAACAGTTTGACTCGGTGGTATAATGAGCACACTCGCACCCTAAAGAGAGCAGCCCGGAAAATGGAGCGTAGCTGGAGGAAAACAAAGCTAGAAGTGTTTCGTTTAGCTTGGCGGGAAAATATGCTAACTTACTGAAAAAATTTAAAAAGGGCTAGATCTGATTAATTTTCGTCTCTTTTAAAAGAAAACAAACAGAACCCTAGGTTTCTATTCAATACAATGACTAATTTAATGAAAAAACAAAGCATCAACAGGTACTGACTTTCCCCAAGATCAGCAGTAATGACTTATGCAATATTTTATTTTATCCAAGCATTAATACTATTAGAGTTCAAATAGAAGCTGTGCAGCTGTCAGCTACATTATCACATCAGAAAAATTACACTCATTCTCTACCATAGAACAGGAAGAATTGTATAAACTTGTTAAATCATCTAAACCAACGATGTACTGTAATTTCTTACTGTTCAATTCTGACAAAACAGAGGTGTTAATTATCAGACCAAAACCCACATGTAATAATCTAACACTTGATGGCACTTAATTTCTAGTAATTATTGTTGTTTTGATTACAGAGGCTGTCTCTGCATTTGATAAATAAATAGTTTAATCTCATCATTATACATTACCATCACTCTATTCTGCTATTTGATAATGTTCAGTGCTTTGCTACAATCTGTATTGTTAAAAGCGCTATATAAATAAAAGTGATTGATTGATTGATTAATGAGAGTTGATCAAACTAATTCAAAATCATGCTGAAACTGAAAGCTGCCATTGTTTAATAAAATTATAGATCTACATACAGTGGTCACTCCTCCTCTGTGTATTATATGACTCTTCAAAGAAGGCCTTTTTAAAGGACACCTATGAACGATTGCTTATTTTGTGTATATACATATCTCTCAAGATCCTTCAGAATACCAGCTCCAGGTTGGTGCTTCTCTTCTTTAGTTCATCTCACTCATTTTCTACAGGGAGAGTCATGGAAAAAGCTCTATTTTGTGCTAATTTTGATGTTTGTTTTTGGATTACTGCCTCAATGTAAAATGATGACCATGGGCCACTATAAGATTTCTAAAAGAGTCAGTCAGCTTTAGATTTTTTTTTCTGCTGGTATTGATAGAATACATGATGCCATGCCTCTGAACGAGATGTTCAGAATCTCCAGCAGAAAAACAGGTCAGCAACATCAGAGATCCAGAAGTATATTTAACTGTGAGAATCTGCTACTTTTTGTCTCTGTTTGTACTAAACCCCATCTGGTGGGTTTGCTGGCCAAAACCTCATCTGAACATAAAAGCCAGTCCCATTTGAAGTTTCAGTTGTGTCTATTAACTAAATATGCTGGCTTTTGTTTTTGGATGAGCCAAGATCATTTTTCTTATAACCCTCCAGAACAATATGTCATGATGTAGTGGCTGTTTTCTGACCCTAAGACTCAACTAATCTCAGAAATTCTCCAGCTGTGATCCTTAGGGAATCTTTGGCCACTCAAACTCTCCTCCACATCTTGTTCTAAACATGGTTTAACACCTTGCGATGGATGATTCTGAAATTTGGCCTTTGTTTTCTTTATATTTATAATCCTTTGGAGCAGAAAGTCAGCTGGACAATTTCATGCTCCTAGTCTCCCTGGTATGCTAAGAAATGGAAATATAAATGGAAATATACTTCGGAGATATTTTACTAATAAGAATGGGTGCCAATAATTTTATGAGATTTTCTCCCCACTTTCAAGTGTTTAACTGTTTTGTTTTTTTTTTTTTTACCTTGGTAAAGGTGTGCATTCGCTAATGATGCCCTCTGTTCCCAGTGTGACCCCCTGTACCACAAAAGTGCTGCCCATTCCTTTCCATAAAGCCTTTGGACCCTGTGTGTGTGAGAGGAGAGAGAGAGAGAGAGAGAGAGAGAGAGAGAGAGAGAGAGAGAGAAAGGGATATAAGAGGGGGAAAGACAGATGCTTCAATGGACAAGAAACTGAAATTTAGAATATTACTCTTTTTTTTAGTACTAATTAAACACATATTAATGCCTTATTCTAATTGACCTACCCAACATCTAAACTTAACAACTACCTTTCTATTAATAAGCAGCAAATTCATTAAGGGAAAGTCAGTTAATAGTGAATCAGTATACCCAATTCTAAAGTGTTACCCATGTATTGAATTAATTATGTTTTTGCACTAGGGTGGTTCGAATGGGACTTTGATCTACATTCTATCTTTGATCTACATTTCTAGTTTTAATGAATCGGATCACAAGACACACAACCACTTGTGAACAAATTTTGAGAAGAGGGTCCGCACACAATGTCAAAATAAATGATACATTTTAGATTTTTTTTTTAGTTCACCCAAAAATTAAAATTAGTGTTTTACTCACCTTTTAAGCATCCTAGGTGTATGTGACTTTCTTCTTTCAGATGAATCTAATCGGAGTCATATTAAAAATTGTCCTCTAAGCACTATCATTGCAGTGGCTGGGTGATTCCCTTTAACAGTCCAAAACATGTTAAATAAAGTATGCGCAAACATAATAAACTGTCCATCACATGATAAAAATCCCTATTTCAAATGTAATAAACACTTTTTCAGTCACTTCTGCTGACTGTGGCAAGAGGAAGACATTCAGGTATATGACGTAGGATGTAGACATTCAGGCAGATGTCTCCTCTTGGCTTATATTTAAATCCTGACATTTGTCTTTACCAATCCTGGTTTGTGCTTCTACGGAATTTATGATCAGCATTTTGTTTTGTTCTCCCTTTGCGCTAGTTGTCACTAATCACGCAATGCATCTTGTGTCATCCGCTGGGATTGCTTCCGCATACTACATTCAGTGGAAATTAGAAATAAGTGTTTATTACGTTTGAAATATATATAAATAAATAAATATGCCGTGTGAGGGATGTTTTATTACAGATTTATGTACTTTATTTAACATCTTCTGAAATGTATTCAGCAAACACCTCTTTAGTCCCATGGTAAGCTCTGGACATTTCTTAATATAACTCCAGTTAGATTCGTCTGAAAGAAGAAAGTCACACCCACTGTAGTATGCTTTGAAGATGGATAAAACACCCTAACTTTCATTTTTGGGTGAACTAACCCTTTAAATTTTACAGGTCAGGGGACACATTCAAATAATTGCATGTTTAAATAACTCAAGTTCATAATTATGTTAAATAATATTCTTAGTCCTTCCATCCTATAAATGGGAAGGCCCAACTAGAAGCCACAAGAGATGTTGAATTAATTGTTAGTCTATTGCTTAACCAATAATAAAGCCAATAACATCCAGATTATTTTATGCATAAAGCAGAATGTTTAATTATCAACAACCTCAATTTTCTATTTTGAAATGTCCATGTTGTATTCCATCCAGCTGTTCAAAAAACATGTAATAAAAAAAATTGCACTCCCATATGCACAACCATCTATAAAGACAGCCATAGTCAATTTAAACAGTAGATCAGAAGGGTTTTGCTTTAAAACTATGCATGTAGAACGTACAAAAGCACAGCATTTTGATCTTGAATGTACAGCATTTACATGAATTAAATCAAATTATAGCCTTTTAATGTGAGAAGAAGAAGTGAAGTGACTTGTGGCCAGGTATGGTGACCCATACTTGGAATCTGTGCTCTGCATATAAGAAGTGAACAGCCACACAAATGCGCACACACACACTGTTAACACACACCCGGAGCAGTGGGCAGCCATTGCTGTGGCGAACGGGGTTGAGCAGTTGGGGGAACGGTGCCTTGCTCAAGGGTTTCACCTCAGTCGTGGTATTGAAGGTGGAGAGAGCGCTGGATATTCACTCCCCCCACCCACAATCCCTGCCGGACCTGGGACTCGAACGCACAACCTTTGGGTTAAAAGTCCAACTCCCTATCCATTAGGCCACGACTGCCCCTAATGTTAAGGTTTAATAATTGCCTTAGATTGTATCAAAATACCTTTACTAACTTGTTCGTCTTTGGAACAAGTTAAACTAACCATTTAGACTCAAATTGAAGAGTGTAGAGGTCCTAACACGGACCCTTAAGGTACCTCATGGCTCAGCATTTGAACTGTTCTTTAAAAGACGTAATTTCTGAACAGTAGCAAAGCAAAAATGTCTGACATGTAATACCTGAGTTTTGGTGACATTGTACATCACGCTGATAGCAGTCAGTGGGGACAAGTGATAACACCTGGCATGGTAATTCACCTGAAAGACACAGTTCATTTTAAATTATCCATCATGCATTACAAAAATAGTAGTATGTTTCGGAAGCACATATGAATTTATGATATAAGCATCTAAAGGTTTATGATAGACATGGAGCTTGTAGAATTTATTTACTCTGTGTTGTTCTGCCTACCTGACACTGACGTCGAAACACAATGCAGGGATGTGCCAGGACATTTTCTGTGAAAAGGCTAGTTCAAACCATGCAAATATGATTATTAGTTTACTAACATTACTTGCACATCTTAATATAATTGTACATTCACTAGAACTTTAACTTTAAGCGGTAGATATTGGGGTTTCATTACCTTGCAAGACCTATCCCAAACCCAGCAAATCTGTTCAGCTGTTCTGAAAGACAGAATCAGAAGAAGTGTGAAGTGTATTTGCTTTCAACCAGTTCAAGTAAATAACACAAAAGTGTTTGCAAGTGTAATATATTTTTATGAGTGCCTGCTGCATCATAAGAGTTCATGACCATTTTATCAACACGGTCCTATTACTGCCCTGTAATATTGACTCAGAATTAGTCTACTTAAAAATGTAGATACTTAAAAAAAAAAAACAACAACAAAAACAATATATTTGATTGCTTTAACGATCTGCTTCAAACATCGCTTCAATTAATAAAGAAACAGTGAAAAAAATCCCATGTTTTATGGTTCATAATTCCAATAAATCGACTACATTTTAACAACGTTTTACGAACCGGTTCAAGTGAATCATTAAAATGATTCAAAAGAGTGATTCCTTATTCGAATCTTTTATCGAATATCAGCAGCAGGAGGAGAAGGGCGTTGGAGCGAGTTTCTGACAACACACTCATTTACCTCACATTTACTGTAAGCAACACTGTAGGGGCGGGACATGTCCAATATAAAGCTCATGACAGAAATGATTAGTGTGAGAAACTGCTACTTGTGGGCATTCGTGCAATACGCTCCCTTCATTATTAACCTCTCAATTCATGCACACTGATAATAAACTGTAGTCTTGTTACCGGACGGTGGAGCCGCTGACGGGGCTTCTTCTGCTGCTCCAGGTGGGGCAGGTGCCGTTTCAAATTGGGGTGTGCGATCGCCAAAATGCAGGTTTCTGCTGCCAGGTATATCTGGAGGTGTGGTGACCCAGTGCTGGAGGTCAGAGCTGGATGAATTATTGAATGACCTGCCCGAATAGCCCCCGCTGAATGACGGATCCTCTCTGCCTCTGTAACCCAAACCCTCAAAGCTGTCCGGCCGACGAGAAGTCATGCTGGGAATCGCTAGGAAAAGTACACTGAAATGACAAGATATCTCAGTCTGACTTCCTACGACTTATGACCTATGTAATGTGATGCGATATCATTGAAGACTAAGACAATCGAAAAATGCTAGAATTAATTTCTGGTTGACCGAGGCTGCTAGCAAGGATAGTGCTTTAGCAAAACAACCCAGCACCCGCCTGAGTGACTTTTGTCGGTTGACAGTTTACTTCCGGTTTGAATGAGGCCTTATGGGTTATGTCGTTTATTACAAACCTTCCATGATAAAAACCCACTCCAAAGACTCTTTCAGGACAAATCCACAACAATCAAATCCAGCTAACGTTAAATGAGTTAGCGACGTACGAAGAACCCCTGGTTACGCCAGAGAACGCAAAGTTTTGCGCGATAAGGCAAAAATCTTTGCGAGAGAACTCAAAAGATTAAACTTTTTTTTTTCCCCAACCTAATTTTTTCCTCCACCATGTCCCTTAAGGGGCTCCGTATTAAACATATAGGGTGTACTGGCATAATACCTTTTCTTGCAAAGTAGGGTTTAAATCACGAACCGATTCTTATAAAGTAACGATCGAATCTTACGAACAGGATCTTATTAA
>JAUCMS010000095.1:20311483-20327982 GCA_032357445.1 Enteromius radiatus | reverse complement strand
TAGGCCTATATGTGGTGGTGGGCCGGCTGGACCATAAAATGCCAGGGCCGATTTTTACTCCCAGTCCAGCCCTGCTTTCGCCCACCATGGGCCAGCCGCCCCTGCTCAAATGTCATTTCAGGGCCACTGTATTTCTATAAATGGCATTCATATTTTGCTGCCTTAAGGTGCAAATGGTCAAATAATGCACTCTGTAATCTATACTGTCAGCTGATAGTTTTATGCCTTATTGCACTGATAAGCAAGTGTTTGGCGTATACATATGAACAAAAGTGAAAGCACATTGCCATTTCAAATAATGTGCATCAGATTACCAAACAATCTGGCCATAATATGCAACATAACATCACATAATGGCATTTCAAAATATTGCTCAGCTTACTAGAATGTTAGAGAAATAAGTTATTTCTTAAACTCTATCCAAATGTCACTGAATCCTGTCATTCTTAATTTTGAATGCATAAACTCACCATACTGCCACAGTATCGCGCTGGAGTCTGTATTATGCTTGATTCAGGCGCTGCAGAAAGAGTGAATGAAAACACAGGTGAAGAGAGAGCAAAGTCCGTATATGGCACAAAAGCACGCAGCTCCTCCTTCTCACTCTGCTTTAGCAGTGCTTTGTTCTTTATTTGTTTTAGCATTTCCACTTCCACTAATCACCAGCTGATTCACTGAAACAGACCATAAATAACATGCTCATTCTCAGGAAACAGTCACAGACTATTTATAAGTTCATTTGAAACTGTTCCTATTAGATTTTTTTTTTTTTTTTAAGAAATCATATGTTCTCACCTTAGCCCACAATATGGTTAGAGGTGCAAGTTATAGCTACATTAGTCAATATCAACACTGACAAGTTTGGATACCTACAACAACAGGTGGTATGATTTTCACTGCCAGGGCAAGTTATGACAGTGTATATATTAAATGAAATAATCGCTACTCTGTACTACACCTTCTCTTTGTTTTGTGGCATTATTATTCAAACATCATATTCATATTCAATCTCTCTCAAATATATATATTCACAGAATGAGGCAATAATAATATGCTATTTGTCTTGGAGTGGATTGTTTTTTGCATTTTTTAAATCCATCTTAATTAAAAATAAATAAATAAATAAAAACATGAAAACTATATATCTCCTGTTTAAGATTGTTATTATTGAATTTGTAAACCTGTCAACTATGTGGAAACATACACTCTTTTCTCATTAAAAGGCTTAATAAACGAACAATTAATAAGAAAATAGCCTACTACAACTATTAATAATATTTTGCTTCAACAAGTGTATTGACAAATGTTAAGCTGAAAATATCTGCTGTAACGTTAGCTCTGTCTATACTTTTATTTGACCAACAACTTAATTTTCACCCACTATGCTGTATGTCAAAACAACAACAAAAAAAAGATGATTCACATTAAACTCTCTCTGGATTGTGTGTGTTAGGCTTAGTGTGTGTGTGTGTGTTCACAAGAAATACTGTAGCCTACTTTTCCTTGAATTTAGCAGTTTTTATTTCCAAATCAAATTATTTTTGGATCCAATGTTAACAAGATTTCCTCAATTAGCTACACTATGGCGTAAGGTCAAAAAATTATTAGCAAAAATATTCAGTCTTCAAATATGTATTTTTATTCAGACTAAGAATAAAAAAACAAAACAATAGAAGCCCAATAGAAACCATCACAGAAATTCTGATGGTTTCCATTAAAATACCATCATGAACCATTAACGTTTTACAGTGAAACCATTACAAAATTCTGTTTGTAGTGTGTTTTGAGCATTTTTTTTCAATAAGGTTTAACATCCCACCAATAGAATCCATGCACATACCATTACACTTTCTAATAGCCTACAATTCCCATTATAACCATTAAATCCATTACATTTTCTGTCGTGTTTTGGGCAGGTTCTATTGTTTTTTTCAGCAGGTTAGCCTAAGAACTTTTAAAGTTTGTCAACTTTACAACATATTTATTTGGTTTTATACGTATACGCTCCCCTGGTAACCGTTTTGTTTGTTGTGATTTGTCTTTTTTTTCTTTTTCCTTTGGTATTTTTATAACATATTGTATTGTTAAAAAATACCGATTTCCTCAACACGGGGGTAAAACATTGCGAATCGACTCTTTTGAACACATTTCGAACATGAACCAGTTTAAATCCCGTCATTCCGTAATCGACCTGTCACGTGGTTCCAGAAGAGCGTGCCGTTTTTACAATAGCCTATATTTTGCATTAACATAAAACAAAAATCAATTCTCTTTCATATGCACAATGATTAAATGTTCATTCAACCAAGTAAACATAACACAATACCAGTTGTTTACGGTGTATTTGTAACATTTATGATTAGTTTCATTAAACAGTAATTTCAATATTACAACAACGGTCGCTAGTTGGCGCAGGAGTTGCGTACACTGGCAGTAATATATCTTTGAGTCCAGGTCACACTTGCAGATTGACCTCTTTAGAAAGTGTTTTGGCCTAAAAACACATGCACAATGTCAACAAACGGCAAGACCTCGAGAATATTACAGTTCATAGCCCCAGATGAGCGTCGTCAGTTTGGAATCGAGGTAATGTTAACGTTAACTGCACTGCAAAAAAAGAGTCGATGTATAATGATGCATCAATTTACAACAAAACGCGCCACCAAGCAATTTCTTTAACGTTATATGTGTTTATATGAGATTTATATTAACGTTGGTTATCTACAACGCATACGAGACAAAACGAGCAGTTTAGAACTGATAAAAACAAGAAATATAGAGCTTGTTACCTCCACATGTTATGTATTTGGAGGTGGCCACAAGCTTATTAGACTTGACCTGACACTAACGTAAAAATACACAAGTATTTTCAGTAGTGGCTCCTCATCCCGCGTAACGTTAGGGCAAAAGAAAACTGCTGTTGTGCCCTATTGATCATATATGATGATAATTCCATGATGTTTTAATATAACAAAACTAAACAACTACCAAATTCACGTGGCATGGCTTTATGTGTTTTTTTTTTACATTTATTATTATTATTTTAATAATGGTAAATAAAAATATTTTTATACAGGGTTAGGGATTGCTTAAAAAAATTGCTTGGCTCAGAAAATGTAGCTTTAACATGAATTAAGAAATCTTAAAACATTTTGTAGCAATTTCTTTCTCATTTTTGTTTTAGACTCCATTCCAGCGTCTGTCTTGGCAAATGCAAGACATATTAGGGGATGGAGGAATTCTCAAAGAGGTCGTACATGCAGGAGAAGGTCAACCTGTACCCATGCATTCCTCTGTTTCAAGTAAATTACTGAAATGAACATGGTGCTTTTATTAAGTTCTAACTTGCTTACAATAGTCAAATAATGAATGTTCATAGAATACACACACACCCATTCAAATTTCAAGTAATATTGTGAAATGCATATATGTATATCTATCTATCTATCTGTTTGGTGCTTATTATCAATGCTGAAAACAATTCTGGTGCTTATTTATTTTTTTGAAAACTGATATTTTTTTAAGATTCAAAATAATTATTTGAAATATAGATTTGTCTAACATTATGCATTTCTTAAATATCACGTTTAAATGTATTGCCTCCATGTTGAATAAAAGTATACATTTCCTTAAAAAAATATTTGTGATTGGTAGTGTATGTACTAGATGTCATTTATCTTTAGATTCTCATTACTTACAACTTATTTCATTCACAGTTCATTTCTCTGGTTTCATTGAGTACTCTGATACACCATTTGAGACAACCAACCACCTTAAATATCCACGAATGATGAAGCTTGGTAGAGGTAGGATGGAAACTGAATTCTTCCATTAGAAGGATAATCAGGTTTCTCCTGTATAATCTCTTATTTGTCCTCCACTGAGACACTCTAACCTCTTTCCCCATAGATGTTACTTTGTATGGCCTAGAGCTTGGTCTACTCACTATGAAGAAAGGCGAGTTTTCCCGTTTTCTTTTCAAACCCAAATATGCCTATGGAGACCTTGGATGCCCCCCACACATACCTCCATTAGCCACAGTCCTCTATGAGGTGCAAGTCCTCGATTTCCTGGACTCAGCACAAGTGGATGAGTTCATGGATTTGAGTATGGTAAGATTTTTATGCATTTAGCTTGCTAATTTTTTTGCTTGGTTGTTGCATCAGAGATTGTAATTTCAAAATTGTTCCTCAGGAAGAGCAGAACAATGTTCCCCTGTCCACATTTCTGAATGTACTGGACACACAGCGGAGCTTTGGCAACCTCTGCTTCAATAAGAAGCACTATGAAGATGCACGAGAGCGATACAAACAGGTTCTGTGCTTACAACTATATTTTTGATTTCTATGAAATGAGAGTATGTAAATGGATAGAAGAGAATCTGTACTCTATTGTTGTAACTACACTCAGATCAAATTAAGAGTCAAGAAAAATAGTGGGGTTTTCTCAATTTCTTGTATTCGGTTTATACAACAAAAAGTCAACTCAAAAATCTACAAAAACAAGAAAAGAATTTGGCTTAAACTTCTGAGTTTTTGATTTTTTACAGTGTAATAATAGGCTTTACAGTAACATTCCTGTCACACTACTGTTGTGCCCATGGAACAGGCCATGACACTTTTGCAGAATCGTGAGCCGGTGGATGAAGAAGAGAAGATGCGTCTTGAAGAAATGAAATTGCCTTTCCTTCTCAACCTCTCACTCGCGTACCTCAAAATGGAGAAACCCCAGAAGGCCCTTTGCTATGGTCAAAAAGTGCTGGACATCAGTCCTCAGAACACTAAAGCACTCTTCCGCTGCGGACAGGTTAGGAAACATTTCATCATTTTTATATCCTTTGTCGATAACTTTATAATTAAAAAAAAAAAAAACATTGCTCTATAAAATCTAGGGGCTGCCAATTAAAGTAAAAATTCTAATGAAATCAAGATATGCTAATAAATTTATTGAATTAATCACATTTATCACTATTTGCTGGGAAAATCACCCAAATCTAGTGTTTTCAAAATATAATTTGCTTTGTTGCAAAAAGAAGGACTTAAATCTGTGGAGTTATATTTTGGGATTCTCCCACTCACACCAGTCATCCATCACTGGCCTACAGCAATCCTTTTTTCAGTTGTTTACATAAACAGTGGTCACATCAGCATAATTTGATGGGCAAACAAAGTCTATTGTCAATAGTGAAATGATGTATCATGCACTGCTTGCACGGTAGTCACTTTCAAAGTAAGCAGCTTTCTGTTGGACAGCTTGACAGTTTCACATGACCAATCTGAAACTGAGTAAAATCTGAGTGGCGAGCTCTAATAAATTGCACAGATTCCTTTTGGAATGATTGTATTTCACCCACAAAAGTTTGGCAAACAGCAGAAAGTGTGACCTTGCTTGAGCACATGTAGATTTTAAATTTTTTCTACTGCATGTTAAGATAGGGTCATAAGGGACTTGCTGAATGTTCCATTTTAACAAGCTTTTAGATTTAGAGTTGTTAAATCTATTTTATTGCATTACTTCTGTACAATTTTTACTGAACAAACTACTGTAATGTTGTGTGTTTTATCATTATTTTCTTTTATGTATTTATTTGTTTGTTTTTATTGAGGCCTGTTTGGAGATGAACGACTATGAGAAGGCACAAGACTACCTTACACTAGCTCAGGCGAAAAAACCATTCGACCCGGACATCAACACCTTGCTGAAAAAGCTTGCTCTGTAAGTTTGTCTTATTTGATAATTTTGTCAAGTTTTCCTACATGTGTTAATGTGAAGGCTAAACAAATCCACTGATGTTTTACAGCTGCT
Organism: Enteromius radiatus; assembly: GCA_032357445.1. NCBI lineage: Eukaryota > Metazoa > Chordata > Actinopteri > Cypriniformes > Cyprinidae > Enteromius > Enteromius radiatus. Next base: position 20,322,177 of record JAUCMS010000095.1, on the reverse strand, counting down.
ACAAAGACTATCTGGACAAAGAGAGAGAGATGTGCTCCAAGATGTTCTCAGGTTTTAAAGGAATGGAAAAGTGAAGCTTGCAGTATCCTTGGTGGCGTTTTTACCATATTTCAAACCATCCAGATTGACCACAAGTGGGCAGTATAAACCCAATGTTGTCTAAAATGTTGTCTCATTTTTAATTGCTTAGAGCTCACTTTTATTTTGCATTATTTTGTGCACATATTTTGTAACGTTATGTTCTCTATGTTACTGAAGTTATATAGACTTGCTTTGATTTTGTGTTACATTTTGAAGTTAACATGAAAACAATAAGTTTTGCTTGTGGTTTTGACATTTCTTTAGATTTGTATGGAAATTAATTATACTGTATAAGATTAAACAATACTCATAAATTTTGTTCAAGCTAGTAAAAAGTTAGTATACAGTGTGTGTGTATATATATATATATATATAAAGTTTATCCTCATACAAGTCTAACACAAGTCTTGTCATTTTGTTGTCTTGTCTCGGTACAATTTACTGCCCAGATTTTCCTCCCTCTGCTAACAGAAATGGGTTGTTTGCAATCACATGGTTCTGATGACGCGCGAAATGCAGCTGGAGGGCAGGAAGTGATTTTTCTCCATAGGAATCAGTAGCAGAAACTCAGAATTCCTGTGTTTTGTGTTGTTTATGGATGTTCAAATCGGTCAAACCGAGAAAACACAAGGAGCTTTTATTGTGTAGGAATAGAAATGTCACAGTCAAGAAATGTACTGAAAAAGGTGGCTTGTAAACTCGCGTCTGTGGTTAGGAGGATGCGAGTCATATAATACTTGTGTGTGCAAATGATTAATATAAGATATAATAATAAAATATTAATAAAGAAATATATTATGATGCAGAGTGACAGTCATAATTCACTCAATTCTAAACGCCACACGTAAATAAGAGATTACAGTTCAGAGAGCTTCCCTGATTATAAAGGAACATGGTGAGATTGAGTGACAGCTTTTTAGTGATTACATGGAATCCCTATTTTTCTCGCTTTCTATGCTATAATCAATTCAGAATTTAAATAAAAGTTGTTTTACGTGCTGCTAACAGGACCAATGGCCACAAACCCGGTATGCAGTAAATTTCAGGAGTAACATATATCACTGCATACCTCATATACATACGGCAATCACTTTTGAAATACTGTACCTTGTTTGCAGGGTAATTTTAACCTGTATCCAGCGCCTTAATGGCAGGCAAGTATTTCAATTTAGTTTAAAATAGCTTCACTTCATAATATAATGATTATAATAATAATTATTAATAATTTCTTATTTACATCGTGTCTTATGTGCAGCGTTTAGCATTTAGTTTATTCTGACTCTCTCACGCTGAATACTTACAGTCAGCAGCACTAGATTATGTATCTATTAATATTGTAATATATTATTATATGAATAATTTAATATGTAGTATTCGACTCGGCTCATCCTGGCCCCAGACGCCAGTTTACAAGTCACTTTGTCCTGTGTTTTTCAGTCAATTTCTTGACTTTTCACCCCTTAAGAACAACACATTTTCCTACACAATGAAAGCTCCTTGTGTTTTCTCCATTTGACCGATATAAACCTCCATAAACAACGCAAAACACAGGAATTTTGCACTTCTGGTACTGATTCCTATGTAAAAAAAATCCCTTCCTGCCCTTCAGCTGCATTTCGCGCCACAGAAATTACATCATGTGAAAACAACATATTTGGAAATTTAATGCTTCCTAAAAATGCTATTTCATTATGCAAAAATATTAAACCATGTTGTGTCTGCCCAAAATATTCTTCACGTTTTCTTAGAACAAATTTCACTGATGGATTTCACGTGTCCAGCAGAGTAACGTCTCATTCACTGAAGAAGTTTGCAGTTTAATTTGCAGTGGATGTAGCGCACTTTAGCTTTTCACTGAGGAGCCAAGCCGGTGGACCGGCTGCTCAGCAGCAGTACAGCACCATTGGCATCGGGACGTGGCATCGCTGTTCCCTTCTTTAGGTTACGAGGGTTACATACGTAACCGAGACGTTCCCTTTCAGTTGGTCACTCCGAGTCATGTCGGATATGACAGACGAATTGGGATCCCTACCAAAACGCCATGGACCCTGACCCTTCCAGTGTCCTGTGGGAGTCTCAGATGCCCCCAATGTTTGGCTTTAGGCTGAGACTCTTACCACAAGATGCCAGGAAATGTTTTCAAAGCGCTACCCATTCAGTAACTCTGGAGCACTGGGACGTCCTCATTCCATGAACAGAGACGTACAGAGTCTGTGAGCCAGGGCGTCCGTGCTGAGGGTTCCCTCGGTCAGGGCGTAAAACAACTGGCAGTGAGAGGTCTCCGGAGAGGCAAACAGGTCTACCTGAGCGGCTCCGAAACATTCCCAAATCAGGTTGCTACTTTGCTTGCCACCAGGTTTGGTGGGGGCCTAGACAGGCGGGGCGGTGTGGGACATGGTTGTCTCGTTTGTCTCACTCACATCAGCCAGACACAGCCTCAGATGGAGCTCCTGGACCACCACTGTAGACATCGCACAACCCAGAGACCACTGGTGCAAGGAGGAGCCCTCGAGAGGGAATTCCCCATGCACCGTTAGATCAGTCCGTCCCCTCTCAGACGCAGCGCTTGCACGGCTTTCACCAGCGCAAGCCCTTGATCTAGGCAGAGGAACGGGTGCCCCGCCCCCTTGCAGCTAGCCGAGTCTGGTCCGCAGCTCCGCGATGGTCATCTTCCCACAGAGAGAACTTGACTCATCCACAAAAGCCGCCTCAGCGTGCTTGAAGCCCAGACACGTGAGACAGTGATCGTAACCCACTTGACATCGGAACTACCACCGCTGGAGACGCCGTCACACCAGCCACTTGTTCTTCGTCCGAAGTAGAAGGCAGAGCTGAACACGTTTGCTCGACTCCGAGGCAAAAAGCTTAAGTGTGCTACATCCACTGCCAATTTAGACTCGCGCTGCGATCAGCTGCAGCTTAACGCAATTGGTGCATGCCAATGTTCATTGACATGTTTTAATATAAATTGACATTCCACTTTTGTAGCTTGTTTGCCATCTATTTTTTATTAAATGTAGCATTGTATTTTGAAAGCTACTTTGGATGAAAGCATCTGCTAAATAAAAATGTTAATATAAACCACAAAATGTCACAATATGTTGGGAGCAGTTAACAAGAAGTTAGCAGCATAGCTTTAAATTTTTAGGAAGGTTTGCACTAAATCTTTCCATGTGGATTAACTGAGCTTACCTCAGTATGGAGTTGTAAGGATGCCCTCTTTCAACAGAGCCAGGGTTTTGACCACGCTGACCTACAATATTTAAGAAAACCCCCACAAAGATTTGTAGAGTGACATTCCACCACTATTATAACTGTTATGAATAGTCTTTTCTGTGGCTGGATGAGCAGTTAATCTTAAAACAAACAACAGGTCTGTAAATCCTTGGACTACAGATAAATTGCTCAGTTTAGTTTCTCCGTCCTTGGTAATTTTATTCCAGTGAAGTCCATCCCGTCTTGTTTTTGTTTCTTTTGAGTGGTGCTCTGCTGACATTTACCAGATGTGAAGATGTAATTATGTGTACAAAATGAGGTTTATTATTCTTGACCCAGACCTGTCCAGGTTCTTTGGGTTTTCTCCTGAGCTAAGCTCTTGGTGATCGGCATTCGTTTCATTTCTCAAAACCAGGTCTTCAAAACGGCTGTTTTTCCAAAGCAACATGTACAGAATTTTCTAGATTTCTAATATCCTTTTAATTTTTGCCTTACAAGGAAATTCTGTCATCATTTACTCAATATTATGTTGTTATAAACATTTATTTTCTTCTAAATTACACAAAATAATATATTATGAGAATGTTTCTATGTTTTCATTCATTGAATTTCTGTATTTGTATCTGAATCATTTGTATCTGAATCTGTTGCACGTAATACGTAAAAGCCATTTAAAGAATATTTACTTGAAGATACATTTACATAAGTCACACCATAGGACACAGTCCAAGTTTTAATTGTATACAGCTACTTTTTTGAATATCTGTCAATAGAAAAACTTTTTGCTCAGTTGAAATGAACACTACGAGGCAGAAAAACTCCCACAACTTGTATTCCCTTTTACACAAAAGTATGATTTACAGTTACATTTTTGATTAATTTTCACACAATTAGTTGCAGAATGTTATGTTAGGGCTTGAAACGATTTGCACTATTTGAAAACAGATACTTTTGAATGTTGTCATCACATATACAGCTTCATATATATGGGTTTTCTAGCTCAGCAGGTGTGCTCGATAGCTCACGTGATACAGCTTTGCACTTCAGTGGTAATGATTGATTTCTGAATGGCCACAAAACCTCAAGCAGCATTCTAAAAACAATAAGCAATATGTACCTGTACCAACATAATACAAATTTGCCACAGTTACGTATCAAGCGTGTGTTTTAGCGCCACTCTCTGGACATTTTAATTTGAATCTGTGGCGAAATGTGCTTTAAGGTACATAATTACGGGGTTACAGAAATGTATGTGAGGCACGCATTTCCAAAGAGCCTGCTTCATAGTCACAAAAAACAGAGGTAGTGACATATACTGTACTGTAAGAATGAAGCAGGTTTAAGCATACTAAATAATTCGAGAAGTCCAGTCATTCTGTCACAGAAACGTTAAGTTATGAAATTGTCATTGAAAATGACAAGAAGGAAAGTTAAGGACGTTAAGCACGCATGCCTGAATTCTTCACAAGAATGATACTATGGATTTTATTAAGTGAATTTTTATTTCATATTGACATTCATATACTGAGAGGTGAAGTATGTTATTTTATGGAAATGCAGGAATAAAGCTTATTTTCAAACAGGTTTTTAAATGCACTCCTACCACTGCTTTTGCCCCATCCTCCATTGTGTAGTGAAAAAGGCCATCCTTCCCTGAACATTCAGACAGAAATTGATACTTTCTCTTTGACTACCAAGACCATAGAGTTAAATATCAGACAGTAAGAAAGTAATATTAAGATTGTGTGTGAGAGAAGAGGTGGTATGTCTGGATGGTGCCCACGATTTTGCCAAGTGGAACATATTCCTGGAGCAGACTCCTGTTGGTCCTGAAACAACATTCCTATCAACCAGTTAGAGCTTCAGTCTCGGGTTTGGGCTTGAACAACATTCATATCAACCCACAGTGTCATTTCCCCCTCATTTTATATTAATTAATACTTAGGAATGTTATACCAAGACCACCAAGACCACATCCTAAATTCACACGTCAGTCACCACGTGGCAACCATGATTTTGCCAAGAAAGATGTGTTCCTGGATCACCTTACTGAGATATGGGGTGATGATTGGGTTATTAACGAAAAATGGATGAGGATCCAGGAACATCCAGTCCTTCCTGGGTTACAGGCACGTACGTGCAAACACGAAGCAGATCCAAATCTCCAAATCGAGCTGATAGCAGTTGACACAAAGACCCCAGTTGTCTCTTCTAGTCCATACATGTTTGGAGACTTTGTATGTGAGTCTGTGTGTATTCAGTCTGATATGGATCTGAAGGATGAGCTGCCTTGATAAGATGTTCTGATGGCCACCCATCACTGCATCACAGAAAGAATTCCATTGACAAAGTCTGAATGCCACAGACCATCTTTTCTAGACAGGTTGATGCTGACTCCAAGAATAAGGTTTCATACATGTTTAGTATCGTGGCAGTTGATCTTTCACAGTCATTCAAGAGATGATAGCACTCAAACTCGAGTCCAACAGATCCTCAGATTAACACTTGTGGAGTTCTTCCAGGCTAAGATGCACTTAAGCAGCTGTTGCATATAGTTCACTCTGGCAGTCATGTAGACGCGTCTGAAAGGCCATAGTGTTCTACAGTGAACGGCAGCCAGGTGCTCAAGTCAGTGGGCAAGTGTCAGTCGAGTGAGAAATAGTGTTTTGGAAGATTTATAGGCCTATGTAGGGGACAGAACTAGATCAATATTGGAGTGTTTTGCAGAATTATTTAGATTACATAATAATAAGAAGAAATATTTATTTGCAACAATTGTTGGAAGCTGAATACTGCACGCACACGCAGCGTTGTCAAGGTAACGTTTGGTCCGTCGCATAAAAAGGAATTTCTTAAAAAAAAAAACTTTCTTAACTTTTGATAGTATTCAAGAAAGAGACGTTACCAATCACAATTAATTTAGCTTCTTGTTCATTGCTGGAAATAAAAATAGTAAAATAGTAAGAGTAGTTGAAACAGTTATTTCAGTTTATTCAGACACAAGGCTGAGACTTCAGAGCAGTAATATTGAGATATACTCAGTCTTTAAGGTAAGATATCCATGAAAGGCAGCGATCAGAGCTTGGGCAGACAGGCAGACCACAGAGCAGAGAAAGCGTATAGACCTTGAGCTCAGCCGGATGACTGACTGGAGTGCGTGCACATTTAAAGGGATCAGGTGAGTGGTCGCAGGTGCAGGTATTCAGAAATCAGGTGATTGGGAACGAGTGAAAGTGCAGGATCCGGTCTCTGTGTGACGGCTTTACAGTAGTATGCACCACAAATGTTGCTAACTATGTGGCAAATTATTACAATATTATTACAATATAGCATATACCCTGTGTTATGATTAGCTGGATGTGTCAGTCCAGATTGGAGGGCACTCCAGCCTTCTGTGAACTGTGTTTGTGTTTTTTTCCGTTTCATGTATGGACTTTCACCTGTGTACTCTCATCTCCTCCCCCCTCATGTGTTGTCATAGTTACTAATATGTTCTCCGCCCCTTCAGTGTCATTACCCCCTGTATATATATACCCCATAATTCCCTGTATTCCCCGCTGATCATTGCATGTGGCTAGTCCCATCTTTGTAAGCGTTTTCCCCTGTTCTTTCCGGTTTGTTTTCATTGTATTCTGATTCCCTGTTGCCCACTTTTGCCTGTTTACTGACCTCAATTCTGTCTCACCTGCATTGCTCTGTTCACTGTTGTTTTGACCTTTTGCCTGTTTACTCTGTCTCGCGATCTTATCATTAAAATACCCTTGCATAACTGTTCCCGTCTTCATTCGTAACACCCTGCTACAGATATCCACTCATGTTTCTATTTTTTTGTTTTTATTTATTTGCAACTTGATGGATCATGGGTAGAGGGGTCCTCCTGCCCCCTTTTTCTTAAGTGGGACTGCCAAAGTACGTATACCAACAGTACTGTTATTGCTGCTAAGCTTCATGCATATAATGTTCAGCCACTCTACAATTACAGATCTCATCTTACCTTTCCCAATTTTTTAATTCAAGCATGCTTTATATAGGCCTATTTGTTACACAACAAAATTAGTTATTGCACAATAAATATGATAATATTTAGTGAGACTGGAATGTTTGGGGTATCAGGGCATGCTGGGAAGCTGTGTTGGGCACAGTAACTCCATTTAGTACTAGTTGGACCCTCTGGGGCACTGTTTGTCCTGGCTTATAGTGCTGAGGAGGTGGTATGATGCACCATGGTTGCTACAGACAAACTGGCGCCCTTAGATGTTGAACATGAAACGCCAAAGGGTGCATTTTTTCATGTCAGGACTAAATGTATGGTCAGAGTGATGCTTTCAGCCCATTACTCTTAATTTAATAGGACTGCTAAAGAACAACATGACAAATTTGTTTTCCCTCTTGTTTAAATAAAATTTGAAGGGGACTGAATAGTCTTTGATGCATTTAGAAAAACATGCCAGCACTAAAATATATTAGGCTATGTTATATTATAAGTTATTTTAGTGTTGTACAGTTTCATGAAATAGACTTGTATCAAATGTGTGTTGGACAGCCAAACTCTTGGCCAGCAAAAAACCCACAACCATCCTGCATAGTTTTAACAGGCCAATAGAGGCTATTATCTGTTGCCTCCAAATGGACACGTCGTACTGCAAAACATCAGTTTACTCAAAGCTGTACACAGTGCCTCAGGTCTATTTCCTTCATTTTGCACATTTTTTGCTCTCTATTTCACAGTGATATGGTCCTTAGAGTTGCAATGCTTAGAAATAGAGTTTGGATCTGTTTCAAAAGAATATTTCTGGCCTATAGTATATATATATATATATGTTTGTTATATATGTTAACTTGGTGAACAAATAGGGTAATTAAAATTTTTAAACAGCGTGATTAAGAACAGAAAGTCTGTAGACTTATATGAGCTGTCCTGCATTTTACATTTAACACTGCCCAATGCCTTGATTATACATTGAGAATAGTTTTTTTTTTTTATTAAAGATGAATTAAGATTAATTTAGTTTAATCAGAATCAACTTAACATTAGGTGTGGACCTCAAGAGCATGTAACATTAATGTTCTGTACTGTATTGTGTGAAAGTGGAGTCTATGTGCATGATGCCATTTTCAGATAGTGGTGAGGTATCGGCGCTATCTAAGGCTTGCACAGGCAGGAAATACAGGTTTAGGATTTTTGTCCTTCTTTTACAAATATGCCATTGTGTATCACACAGAGTAATATTAACATATTACCATCCATCTAACAGTTCAGTTCACATACATTATCTTTATGTATTTATAATGGATGTCATAAGAAGCATTGTTATGGCTCATATTTAGATTTTATAATTGTTAGGTTCAATTTCAAATGTAGATTGTGTAAAGGATTTATTTTGTGTGTGTGTGTGTCTGATTCCCATGATCTGTCTCTGGAGCTTAACTAGGTGTCGATCAGCGGTCTAGACATCTCTTGGTGCTGATCCAGAATCTGATCTGGACATGGACTGAGAAACAGAATAAGAAAGAAACAGACTACTATTAGCATAGATGCTATTCGTTTTACAATGTAACGAGTACATTGTGTGTTATGGGGAGTGTTCCTGGTTCTGACTGATTAGTGCAGACTAACAATCCTTTAACGGATTTGATTTATAAAAGCACAAATACACTAATTGTGTGACTTTTTTTTAGGAAAAATGTGCTATTAGTTGTTGCAAAAGAGTATATAATTTTGCCTTGAGGAGAGTAAAGTAGGCCAAAAGCCTTAAAGACATATGAGGTTTGATTAATTGGTTTTAAAATATTTCTTAAAAAGGAAAATCCAGAACAAACTAATGTTTTCCACAATAAATAGTCAGCAATTGTCTTTACTAATAATAAGAGAATCAACAAATTAGCATTAGAATGATTCTGAAGGATCATGTAACACATTAAAAACTGATTAAAAGTTTTGACATCACAGGACTGAATTACATTTGAAAATATTGTGCTGTTTTTTTAATTTAAATAAATTCATCCTTAAAATACCTACCAACAACCTAAAACAACCAGAATAGCCTAGTTAACATGTCGCAGTATGCTAAACTCATCCATATAGCCTATCATAGACTTTCACATGTGGGCAAGGAATTTTAAGGTATTCCACAGGTATTCAAAGTTTCTAAGATTTCAAAATCTCTCAAAGTCTCTCATTTTAAAATGCATAGAAGAATGTAAGCTGTGAATGTTTGTTTCATTTAGCATCATAATTCTTCATGAAGCTTTTGTCAGGAATTAGGCTGGATGGCCTTGGCTGCAAGCTCCCCCCCCTGAAACCATAGGGATTGCGTCAATCTCACCGCCAGCAGCTCTGTATTTCTGTATTTCGCTGAATCCAGTTGATCAGACTGTTCTGTCAGAAATTAGGCTGGATTCAGATGAAGGTATCAAGGCTTTATTTAACAGAAGAAATCAGAATTAACTTCAATAGATTCAGGAGACAGTTCGAGCACCGGCAACTGCCGCGACTACAGCAGAGAGGATTAGGCCAGGAGTCCGCTCTTTGACCAGAGTGAGAAACGGTTTCCTGGATGGAGAATGCTGAGGAACACTTCCCCCGAGCACACAGAAGAGTGCAGGAAACAAATTTGAATCCACGAGCACTGGAGCCTGACATAATGAAACAAACAACTTGACGGGTAATTGCAAAAGCTAAACAGAGGTACAAACTATAACAGTCTGACACACTTCGACAAAATAGAGGGAAATATAAAGGGAGAAGATAACGAGAAGAACGAGAAACAGATGTGAGAGCAGGAGAGTTAGCGATCCGGAATCGAGGAGGGGTGGAGACAGAGCAAGCCAATGAAGACAATGAGCATGTTGTCACAACAAAGCCATGTACCCAAACACAAACACAGACAGCAGAGAACAGGGGGCCGTTTCAGAAAGGAGGTTAAGTGAAAACTCAGAGTTTGTTAACCCTGAAATAAGAGAAACTCTAGGTTTTCTTTTTGAAAAAGGATTTGTCAAACACGGGAAGTAGGGTAACTCAAGCTTGTTTCTGAAAGAGAGTTAACTCATACTCAGTTACCGTGGTAACTTACTCTGTGTAACTAACCTGGTCGGGAGCAGGTTTTATTCTCTAAACTCAGTTAAGTTTAAAGTAAAGTTTCTGTCGGTCTCCTCCCCTTTCTTTAAGATGAAGCAGTATTTCTCACCTTAACCTTTGAGAGCTGATGTCAACATTGATTTGTGGTCTAGTGGTTCGGATACAACATCAGCACACAGGATGATCTGGGTTCGCTTCCTGTATCCACCGGAATTTTTTTTTTTTTTTTTTGTAAAATAATTGTTTTGGGCAACCACTGTTACACCCCATAACGTTACATTTTTGTTTGAGCGTTACAGTTTTAGATCGGAAGAGCGTC
>JAUCMS010000095.1:20291846-20311383 GCA_032357445.1 Enteromius radiatus | reverse complement strand
GGCACTAAAGTGAGGGCAGCTGAAAAACAGGTGAGACACATCAAACATAATCAGGGAGATACCAAAATGATAAAGACGGGGGGGAAGACACGGACAGACAGGAACAGAATGTTACATAGCGCCCCCCTCCTGAAAAGGTGCTCCTGCGCCGTTATGTAACATCACAGGGGAGGGAGGGCTGGGCGCTCTGGAGACAGCACAGCGGAGCGGGTACATAAGCTGCCTCCAGGGCGGATCACAAACCCCGACAGCCCATGCCGGCTTAGCCGTCACTGGAGATTCGGGATCTGGGGCCTTCGCAGGCCACGCCGGCACAACAGTCCTTACTGGACCCGGATCTGGAGCCCTAGCAGGCCACGCCAGTTGTACAGTCCTAGGCGGGGTTAAATCAGGTGCTGGTTGTGGCCTTGGTGGCTCAGGAACCCCAGGAGGCGGATCAGGCGTTGGTTGTGGCTGTGGTGGATCACTTGCACTCGCACTGGAGGCGCAGCAGACTCAGGAGGACGCACTGGATGCGCAGCAGACTCAGGAGGACGCACTGGATGCGCAGCAGACTCAGAAGGGCACACTGGATGCGCGGCAGACTCAGAAGGGCGCACTGGAGGCGTGGCAGACTCAGGAAGGTGCACTAGATGCGCAGCAGACTCAGGAAGGCACACTGGAGGCGCGGCAGACTCAGGAAGGTGCACTAGATGCGCAGCAGACTCAGGAGGGCGCACTGGAGGCGCGGCAGACTCAGGAACGCTACATGGTGCTGGTGGGTCAGGCCACAATGGCAGATCCTCATCCACCATCGGCTCTGGTGGATTGGGCCAAGGCGGCAGGTCCTCCTCCTCTGGAGGCTCGGGCAGCGGAAGCTCCTCCTCCTCTGGAGGCTCGGGCTGCGGGAGCTCCTCCTCCTCTGGAGGCTCGGGCAGCGGAAGCTCCTCCTCCTCTGGAGGCTCGGACTGCGGGAGCTCCTCCTCCTCTGGAGGCTCGGGCAGCGGAAGCTCCTCCTCCTCTGGAGGTTCGGGCAGCAGAAGCTCCTCCTCCTCTGGAGGCTCGGGCTGTGGGAACTCGGGCTCCGGCAATGGCATTGTGAATGCTAACGCTGGCTGTGGCATCGTGCATTCAGACTCTTCTGACTGCGAAGCTCCGCCTCCGACAGACAAGAACAGAATGTTACAACACCTATTGTCAGTTTTTCTTTTTTTTTTTTTCTTTTTAGGATCATTTCATATTTCTATATTCATTTCATGTTTCTTTATTCTGTACTTATATCTGTACTGTACTTATATCTACTGTACTGTACTTATATCTACTTGGCACCTCTTGTGTGCAATGCCATTTTGAATTGGTAAGGGTGCATGGTGCTAGTTGCGTAAAAGTCTTAGGCTAGTTAATCTGAAAAGTAAGACTGGTTATCACTTGCTTAACTGCTAGGTGATTTGAATTAGTTCTTAAAGGGTTCATTTACCTAAAAATGAAAATTCTGTCATTAGTTACCCACTCTCATATTGTTTCAAACCCATAAGATCTTTGTTCATCTTCGGAACATAAATTAAGATATTTTTGATGAAATCAGAGAAGCATCTGACCCTCCATAGACAGCAATAAAACTGAAATGATCTAGACCCAGAGTAGTAAAACATCGGTAAAAGAGTCCATGTGACAACAGTTGATCAACTTCAGTTTTACTTTTTTTGTGCAAAGAAAAAAATGTAATTTAACTTCACCATTCTTCATCCCTGACCTATGTGTGTACGCCTTCTTCTAGGCATAAACAACCACAGATTACGTACAAATGAACATGCTTTCCCCCGGATGTAAACCATGCAGGCTGTTTATGTCAAAGACCTTAAAGCTTGTGTATGCGCTGTATTGTGATACTCTCTAAAATGGTGGAAGGCGTAGGTCACGGTAGAAAGAATGTTATTTTTGGTGCAAAGAAAAGTATTCTCCTAGCGTGGCAAAACTGAAGTTGATCCACTCATGTCACATGGACTGTTTTACCAGTGGTTTTACTATGTTTCTGGATCTGGGATCATTTCAGTTGTATTGCTGTCTATGGAGGGTCAGATAGCTCTCTGATTCAGTCAAAAATATCTTAATTTGTGTTCTGAAGATGAACAAAGGTCTTATGGGTTTGGAACGACATGAGGGTGAATAATTAATGACAGAATTTATATTTTTGGGTAAACTAACCCTTTAAGAGACACAGTGGCTATGTTTATGCAACTGTTCTCTGATGTGAAATGTGAAGAGGTCAGCTGAACCGCTAAAGAATAAGTGAATTATTATATATTATCAATATAATATGAACATAAATGTGTTAATAATTCAATGTCAGTACTTTTAGAATTCAATTTTGTTTCATATATATTCAAAATGTTTTATTCCAGTATTTTTAGAAATGGAAGATTCTTGAGTAATAAAAGAAGGTTTACATCATTTCCTTTTATTGGACTGAACAGACTAAAGTATTATTCCCCATTCAAACTATGAAGGTTACAGGGAATTACAAAATATTGCTCCCATACTTGCTGACACCTCACCCCCTCGACCCTGGCTATAGTGAATACCCGAGTCCTTCCAGCCAACACAGTCAAGGTACTGGCACGTATCAGCAGTATGTCAAAGTCTGTCTGTACACCACCACAGTCTTGTGAACTCAAGCCAGTGAGATGACACCTGATTCCTGTTGCCATCCACACCGTATTAATAGGACTTGTTAGGTGTCTGTGACTTGCTGGAAACCCAGGCGGGGAGAGGCTGGCATGAAGTAGGAGTGTTAGGCTGTCCAATTTATTTTAATCTACTGGTTAAAGATACTCACTGAAAACCTTGCCATACCTGCCTCTTAACTATATCCTCTACGTACAACCTGGAAATTCCTGCAGTATACTATCATTAAACAGTTGCTTTTTCGTTTGTGCTTATGGTTTAGTAATAATGTTCATATATTTTTAAACATGGCTTATGTGTCCAAATACCTTATGGGGCCTGTAAAATGTCCTGTGAGGGTATATAAGCCTAAACTATAACAAAATTAAATGCATAGAACCTGATTCATAAATTCATAACCCTCTGTGGGCCATAGTGTTGTTTTCTATCATTCGTCAGTGAGGGTGTGTGTGAATATTCTATATAAGTCCTTTTTTGTACATGTCATTTTTTATGGCATGTCCATTCGAGACTTGCTGCAAATTGAGCACAACAGATTCAGCCATTATTTTTCAGAAAGTATTCGCTTTTCTTGGCATCTTCTGTTGTTCTCATAGTTTGGACGGGACTGGAGTTCTGCCGACTGCCAGAAAGACTGTGCTCAAATAAGAGTTGTGTGAAGACATAAGGCCTTTCCTACCTCAGGCTGATGGTTAGATTAGGAATATTCATGATCATACTGCACTCATACACAAACAGAATGAGCTCACTCATGTCTGGATCATTCTAATTCAAATTTATTCGGGATAAAGAATGGTTATACTTAAGAATTTGTGGATATTATCCTAGTGGCCATGCTCCCGGCTTTTATGATTTATAAAGTTATTTACTGTACTGTTAATTGATATTGATGAAAAATATTGCTTCATGCCAGTTTAAGTGAGCAAATAAATAAATGTACATGTATCTTTGTAAGTCGCAAAAGACATAATAAAGAATTAAAAAGACCCCACATGACAGATGAAATCAATGTAGAAAAATAAAAAGATTTAAAATATAGGGTAGTTTATTTCGATAGTCCATTTAGACATTCTACTAACTATAAGTAACTTTGTAACTACATTTCAACTAATTCTCATTAATTTACAACAAACTCTCAGTTTAGACAGCGAGGAGTTGGTTTAGGGTTAGTAGAATAATTTATACTTGCAAAGTTTCTAATAGTCAGTATGTGGTATGCTTTGGACCCATCAAAATAAAGTGTTAGGAGATATTAAGCAGACAGTCTACTAATACTATAATGACTTTTAGTTGACATGTAGTTGCAAAGTTACTTACTGTTATATCTAAAGTGGGCTATCGAAATAAAGTGTTACCAAAAAATAAAATTAAGTCATATTTTATGTTAGCAAAATTGCCATGAATCAGACTGACACACCGCATTGTACATACAGTAAACTGATTTGTATAGTGAGTACTGACTGTCACTAATAGTTTTGGAGTCCCCATAAAGTTTGGCACATTTTTTCCTCCTTTACTTGTAGCTATGACATTTTGGTATCCTTTATCCTAATTATCTTTCTAAGATGCTTTTATAAAATCTGCTAAATAGCATGTTCATGGTTCACAGAAAAGCTGTTTTAATGGCTGCAATTGTATCTCTGACTGATTGCCCTTGTAGATGTGATTGCTCTGCTTTTATGGTTTGCTCAATTCATTGAGCATGAAGAATAGGTTCTTTCATGGCAGACTTGTGGTCATGGACGTGGAAAGCAGTGCTTAAACAGCTCTCAGCCAAAACAAAAACTGCCGCCAAAAGGAATCCCATTTCATTTATACGAGCAGGAAATTGACCCGTTAGAGTACGAGAAAACCAGGGAACTGATACTCTGTATTGCAGGAACATGTCCAGTGCATCTGCATCCTGAGTGGCGGGCTGAGAGCTGAGTTTAGGCATAACAAATGGCCACACTAAGACTCTAGAGGCACTCTTCTTCTCTTCTGTTTAGCATGAGAATGGTAGAGAGATGGGCCATGTCACAGGTGGTGCTTTCCCTACCGTACACCCCAGAAACGTATAAGCAGGCACATAATGGTGAAGTGAAAGCCTCCTTGGCCTCATATGGACTGGAGGATGAACCTGTGGAATTGTGTTTGGGAATGGCATTGGTGTCACTGCACACAAACAAAAGAATAGAAAACAGAGGGTTTTGAGGGCACAAGGAAATCTGAGATGTATTTATCCATCCATTCTCCAAGTTATTTATGCTATTTTGCAGGGATGCTGGAATAATTATTTTATTTTTTTATTTAAAAGTACTGTGGGAATGAAACATTAAATGTGCATGCATTTGAAACTACTTGGAAAAGGTGTATATAACCTTGAATACATTATACTTGAATACAGTAATATTGGAATACTTCATATTTTACACACACACACACACACACACACACAAATGTCTAATATTGTGTTGTCATACAGTTTTAGAGTGAATTACAGCTTGATTTTGGATTTGGATCTCACCATTTTAATAATCCTTAGGAAGTTCAAATAAAGCATTTAAATGCAGTTTTAAGTGTCATGTAATGCAATCCAGTGACATTGATTATTAGTTGTCAAATTTAATCACTAGCTATTATTTTGTAAAAATCATTAGGATATGAAGCTATTTTGTGAATTTATACCAAAATATACCAGAACTTAATTTTTGATTAAGAATATCTAAGAGCTGTTTTTTTTTTTTTTTTAGATGACAGCAGTAGGCTACCATGCTGTTTGAACACCTCATTTTATGTGAGACACACTTCAACACTTTTCAACACATTTCAACCTAATATCTTGAAGTGGAATAAAGAGTATGCCCATAACTTCCTTTACAGGAATGAGAAAATATTTCACTGCTATAACTGTTTTCCTACATGTCAACTATCCGTTTTGCTTTAACGTTCAGTGAATGTAACAGAACAGGCGACCTCTCAATTATTTCAACACATTTTTCTAGTAAACAAACGCAGCTCTGTTCTGCACGAGCACGCTGTGATCCTGTCTGTGACAAGGAATGACTGTATTTTTATAGTATCGTGGAGGAGGTGGAGTGTTAGGAGGAGCTTGTCAGTCTGTCACCGATCAAGAGCCCGCTTTTAAGAGCACAACGAGAAGTGAACGTGAAGCGCAATGTTTCCATGCGTGGAGCCGCATAACATCGGAAGATTTCACAGATGGACACTTTCAACCCGTCCTGCTTTGTTACTGAAAGTTTATTGTCGCGGATGTGAACGGGGACGGTGAATTGAGCGAAACCCTTTTGAAAAGAGCGTGTTGTATAGGGCTTTAAAGTTTGAAATTCTGTGCCGGTGCGCGAGATGTTAGTTTTGACATCCGTTATTGATTGTTCGGATTAATCGCGCGGACTGACTCTCTTTCATTGTTCTTCCTTTACATTTAGACGTTTTGGATATATTTAAAACTGAATCACAATGGATTTGTTGACAGTGACATGACAATGAAGATTATTTATCTTCAAACAACTGAGCATTCAGTACTGTATGATGAAGCATGAATTGAATTTCTGTTGTAAACAAAACAAGACAAATATCATCTGCATGGCATTGGATGCGCTAATCATTTTAAGACTTTCTTGAGATGATCACAATGGTCCACTGCATAAAGATTGTGATTGTACTTTTCCAGTTTATGATTGCTGGATCTACACTGGAGATCGGAGCATATGATTTGGAGCACGGCCGTCCGTCAAAATGTGAGCCCATCACCATTCCCATGTGCCAGGGAATTGGCTACAACATGACACGGATGCCCAACTTCATGAATTATGAAAGCCAAGAGGAAGCTAGCATTAAACTGAAGGAATTTGCTCCTCTGGTGGAGTACGGATGTGATGTTCACTTGCGATTTTTCCTGTGCTCGCTGTATGTGCCAATGTGTGCCGATCAAGTGTCCACCACTATCCCAGCATGCCGTCCTATGTGTGAACAGGCAAGACAGAGGTGTTCACCCATAATGGAACAGTTCAGTTTCAGATGGCCAGACTCATTGGACTGCTCAAAGCTGCCAACCAACAACGACCCGAACGCATTGTGCATCGAAGCTCCTGAAAATGACACTCAGCCTGAGACTAAGAAAGGTGAAGGAATGCTGCCAGTGCTTCCAAGGTCCAGGGAACCCACAGCAGGGAGTGGACGTACCTCAAGCAGCTTGCGGTCCTGTGATAACCCTGAGAAGTTCCAGTACGTGGACAAGAGTGAGTCATGCGCGCCTCGTTGCACTCCTACAGTGGATGTCTACTGGTCTAGGCAAGATAAGGACTTTGCATTCATTTGGATGGTGGTGTGGTCAACGCTTTGCTTTGTTTCTACAGCATTCACAGTTCTTACCTTCCTCCTGGACCCCCAGCGCTTCCAGTACCCCGAACGTCCCATCATTTTCCTCTCCATGTGTTACAACGTCTACTCGGTGGCCTTCATCATCCGTTCGGTGGCTGGGGCTGAGAATATTGCTTGCGATCGGGAAAATGGAGAGCTATACATTATCCGTGAGGGTTTGGAGAGCACAGGGTGCACCATAGTCTTTCTCATCCTCTATTACTTTGGCGTGGCCAGCTCCATATGGTGGGTCATCCTCACCCTCACCTGGTTTCTCGCAGCAGGACGAAAATGGGGCCATGAGGCTATTGAGGCGCACAGTAGCTACTTCCATTTGGCCGCCTGGGGCATTCCGGCGGTGAAGACCATAGTCATCCTCACTATGAGGAAGGTGGCTGGGGACGAATTGACGGGATTGTGTTATGTGGGCAGCATGGACAGTAATGCTCTCACTTTCTTTGTCTTGATTCCTCTATCCTGTTATCTCATTGTCGGAACTTCTTTCATCCTTACGGGGTTCGTAGCGCTCTTTCACATCCGCAAAATTATGAAAACCGGTGGCACCAACACAGAAAAACTGGAGAAGCTCATGGTTAAGATTGGAGTCTTTTCCATTCTCTACACGGTGCCTGCTACTATTGTCATCATATGCTATTTTTATGAAAGGCTCAATATGGAATACTGGAAGTTCAAAGCTCTTGAAAACAAGTGCATGTCCTTTCCTGGTCACAGGAGCGAGGACTGCACCTTGGACTCATCAGTTCCCACAGTGGCTGTGTTCATGCTGAAAATTTTCATGTCATTAGTGGTGGGCATCACTAGTGGGGTTTGGGTATGGAGCTCAAAGACACTGCAGACCTGGCAGGGGTTGTGCAACAGGAGGTTGGCTGTGCAAACGAACCGCAAGCCCTGCTCCAGTGTCAGCTGCAGCAGCTCCCACTGTCATTATAAAGCACCGGCTGTGACACTTCACATGAATAAAACAGACATGTACACAGACAGTCCCACACATGTTTGAGACTAAAAGCCTCTTCTATGGAGCCATGCACAGACTTTTGAGGCTCGTCATTTCATGATGAAATGCTCAGGTTCGAATACAGATCATGGTAATAGTCACAGCATTTGTCAGTGGTGGCATTTCCTTGACATAGCAGAGGTCACTTCAATAAAAGAGAAGGTCTGTTGTATGGAATGAATGCAGCAAATTACAAATGACGCTTTATTTATTACGGATATTTAAGTATAGTTTTTTACTGTATGTGCTGTACTGTATATAAGGAAGAGTTTTAAATAATTTTACAGTATGTTATATTTTTATTAAAAGAGGAGCAATAAAGCATTTATTATGATGTATTTTCTCTGTTAAAGTTTTTAAAATTTGTTCATTTAGTAATAAAGGTTCTATAGTTTTACTATGCAAAATGTTGAACTGTACAATACTTTTTCTTCTTGTTTTGTTTCACATTTTTTTATTAAAATGGATTTTAAAAGCTAGAAATAAAGTACTTTTTTCAAAGTTTATTAAAGCTTAGTATATTTTGTCTATACACTGAAAATTAAATAACTTAATTAAGGTTATAAGAAGAAAAATATGCTTAGTTTCTTATTATGTCAAACTCTAATTGAGTACTGCATTCAATGTGATTTAATTAAGAATATTAAATTCTGAAAAAGTAGTCATCAGAATTCTAAGTCTAATACTTCTCTGTTAACACATCACCAAATGTAAATTAACTGATTATGCTACAACTCCATCTTTTTATATTTACAGCTATCAACTCCTCTTATAAAACCAGAACATTTCTAACTAAGTCAACTTGCATTAAAGTACAAGAATGATGCTGAATTTTAACAGGTTTCTTTAGCCTAATTCCTTTAACCTTACATAAATTCTGTGGTGTTTTTTTTTTTTTTACATATATAATTTTTGTTTTGTGTTCTAAATGCACAATTCTGTGGTTATAGGAGATCAGAAGCTGATGAAGAGAAGACATGTTTATAGTTCTGTACATAACTCATATCGGATAGTTAAACATTTTACACTGATTTTTTCTGTCTTACATTTGAAATAATATGTGTTTGCTCTTTTCATAAAAGCTGTTTTTTGGCATCAGTTTGTAAGACATAGAATTGTATTTCTTTACTTTTTAATTTCCAAACAGTTTAAATATAAAAATGCAATGGTACATAGTATATTTAATTAATAACTATTTTATCTTCTTTTATTTATATTTTGCACTTTTCCTGTGCCTGTGTAGATATTGTCCCATTGGTTTGGCAGGTCTCAGGCGTTTGAGCTTAAACTGCTGTTACGTTTGGTAATAAAATAAGGCATGTTTATCTTGGAGCTTGTAGCCTAAACTTAACAGTGCATTAACCACATGTAGCAGTCTAACACATGGCTGTTTTCAGTTTGCAGGTTTACAGTGCAGTAGCATTTGTAAACAGTAATGTCTTAAGACAAACCAGAGCCTGCTGCATCAGCCAGCAGACTAGGAAAAACTGAATGAAATGTTAATATACTGGAAGATGGATGGTTAATTCCTGTTAAATATTACCAAGACATTACTCATTTGGCAACATAGATGGTAAAAGCTGTGCTGTTGTTAAAAAAAAAAAAAAAACATAATTCTGCACTATGGATTTATTAGCATTTAATAAGATTATGGAATACTTTGAGCTTTTTAACACTCTAAAACATTTATTCATTTAGCACTTTTTTTCCCCTGTAAGTGGCAATGCAAACACACGAGGAAAATTTAAAAACATCACAACATTTTTTTTTTTTTTTTAATGAGAGGAAACAATATGTGTTGTTCTGTACATAATTTCAGGTCTACAGTATAAGAAAGAATAGTACATAGGATATTAGAATTGAGTTGATAATGGCTCTTAAACTTTTTTAGATTTGAATTGATCTGATTTAATATGAACTATCCATAAATGTACGGGGAAAAGATAATAAAGGATTATGCATATTCATAAAGGAATTTATAGAAACACTGACATTACTAATTAATAATACTGAATAACTGTTTTTAAATTACCATTAAGAAGTTCAGGGTCTGTATGTTTTTCAGATATTTTTTGATATTTTATATCAAATGCACACAAAGCTGCATTTATATGATAAAAAAATACAGTAAAACAATAACATATTATACAATAACATAACAATAGCAAACATAACAATTACATAAAACAATATTATTACAACTTAACATACCTGTTTGCTATAGTAATATATTTCCAAATGTAATCTATTCCTGTATTAACAAAACTTAATTTTCTGATATGCTGGTTTTATTTTAAAGAGCTTTTCATATTATTATAAGCACTGAAAAAAGTTAATTAACTTGTTAATTAATTATAAATATAATCTATTAATTATTTAATTTAACATCACGTTATATTAAATACTATTTGTATTAAATGCAACATTTATGCATTATATTTATTATACTTAATCATTTTTTTATAATTAAATAAATGTAATACATTAAATAACAGTACTTTAGTTCCCAGAGTGCTGTAGTTTACCTTAAATCTTGATGAAAATAGAAACATAAAAATGTTTTCAGTAATTTCGGTAATGTAGCATCAGTGCATTGATAAAATTTAACTTTTTATTTTTTTACTGGTATACAAACAGACATCTCAAAAAGTGTGTGTTCACAGCAGAACTGAATCCTCAATTGCCTGTCCCGGCCCGTGGAACCACTGCTCAAATACACACGAAGGCCATTTTTGTTATGTAGAATCTGCCAAGATCAACGCTGTATACATAAATGTTCTTGAAGTACTTGTACGACACCACCACATTTATACCGAAAAGCTTTCTGTTTAAACAGCAACACAGTTCATTATTTTGCCCATCAAAACCCAGGGCATAAAGGCTCCATTGTACACCTTGATGTTTAAGGTTTTTAGTTCTATTTTAGGCAAAGCACAGTCAAAAGAAACCCTTTTTGCCATTTGAGTCCATTATCAAGTGAATGTTAATGGGCTTGTAAGTGAGCTTGAGAATGGACAAGATAGAATAGCCTTGTAATTGTCTGCTAGTCTGGAGGAGAAGCTATGTGTCTGGTAAAGGGAGGATCATTAAAGCATCTGGGACTTTCCCTCCTCTTAAAGAAGCCAGAGGAATTGAGAACAAGAATAAAGGAGTGGTGCTCATTACTCTCTACCCCATGGGTAGTATCCCGTTCCTCATCATTTGATGTGGAAATGAGGCTATGGTAAAAGACCATTGAGAAGCTGTTGTCACCAAAAGGACTTTTCACCGAAATGCTTGAATCTCAGCCTTGAGTGTTATCCACACAGCAATGTCCCACCTGTCCGACGGCTATATTGTGTAAAACACACATACACACACACTTGCACTCGCACTCGTTCTCTATTTGCTTTTGATAAACAGTTGACATTGGACTTAAAACTGTACAATTTGTCAGGGTTTTCATATTTGCTGGGCTGGTAATAGGTGACATTCAAAAGAAATATACTTTGTGCACAACACTTACGGAAAATAACATTTTAGAAAGTTTACATTTATATTAAATGAAATTAAGGGTGCTTTTTTGACACTTTAGTTAACACTTTAGGTACAGTAGTTGAGTGTTAACTAAAGTGCAGTATAGTTGTAACAGTAATTATGCATAATTACATGCAACTAACCCTAAACCAAACCCTTATTCGCTGACCTATATGTGACCCTGGACCTCGAAACCAATAGTTAACAATGCAGTGTTTAGTTCAAAATGACTGAATTTTATTTTATGCCAAAAATGATTAGGATATTAATTAAAGAGAATGTTTCATGAAGATATTTTGCTAATTTCCTACCATAAATATAACTTAATTTTTAATTAGTAATATGCATTGATAAGAACTTCATTTGGTCAACTTTAAAGGTTTTTTCTAAGTTATATCTCAGCCAAATATTATCTTATCCTAACAAACTATACATCAATGGGAAGCTCATATTCAGAATAAATGTATTTATTATTTCTGTTTTTGTGGCCCAGGGTCACTTGCGTATTTATTGTTAATTAATCAATACGTAATTGTATAATTGCACCATAAGAAAGATCTTAAAATAAAGTGTAACCTAAATTATTTTATTTTATTTTTAGAAAATTAGTGCAATTCTTTAAAGCGTGATCATTACAACATAAAGATCTAAATGTAGAAAAGTGAGATTTGTTTGTTTGCAATTACTTTTTAAAGTTTAATAATATTTTTTAGACTATGTACTGCTTTTTTAATAATTATGAGATGAATTACAATCACTTATAAGAAGGTCAATAAAGGAGTTTCTCTTTGATGAATGTATGAGTTTTTTTTTTATATGATTCTGTTATCACATTCTTTGGTTAGGAAAGAGCTTGCAGAAGATTTGCAGCGATCTGCATAACATCACAGGAGTTCAAAACAAATAGCCTGATAGTGAGGAGGACATTCCTGCTGAATTCAGAAAACACTGTTACGTACTGTCTAGCAACCTTTTATGAATTATTGATCCACATTTTTCTCTTCATTTGAATACATATTCAGACAATCTTTTTTCTTGTGGGTTTGTGTGCTATGACCTGTTGATTTCATCTCAGTCATAGAATGCAAACAAACTGGATTTGAGAGAATGATCGAGTCAGTGAGAAGCAGCCAACCTGAACCAGAAGTAAAATTACCTCAAAGTGAGATCATACATTTTCCCATTAAACCCAGGAAGAGGTATGCTAGCATAATTTGTGAGGAGTCTTCTGGGTAGCTTTTTATTATCGTGCTATTCATGTCAAATGGAATTACGATTTGCCTTGTTTGTCAGTACGAGGCATTTCTTCAAATCTAAACTGCTCTTCTTGTAGATGTAACCATGAGAGGAATTTGTGTAGCTTCATGGTTTTGCAATCAGCTACTTTCATGTTTTGCACTCACATTGCGTACAATGGAAAATAATAAGTATCACTTTGAGTGATGTGAATTAATTCCTGTTTAACATTGTGAATTGAGTGGTTAGAAATTATATGTCCAAGTGTAGGACCAAAGCTGAAAATGTAGAACACAGCGCAATTCTCAGTTTTATGGGTTGTGAAGGATACAGCAGATTGCACACTTCACTGCAATTGATTGCTCCACCGTTACAATCTCAGGTCTTTTGTGTGCCCTTCATTTATGTTTAATACAAACCCTAAATTACATTAAAAAAGAGTAGTTTTCAAATACTTCATAGTGCTAGTTCATATAGCTTCTGAACCTGCTTAAATAGACATTTTATTTATGAACTATAAGTGAATCTCAATTTTTTTATGGAAGTACTTTAAAATAAGCTGAACATACTAAGATGCTGAAAATTGCATCAATTTCATTGGTTGCATGTTTATTATTTTGTTGTTTTATACATTTCGTCACAGTTAATTCACAGACAGACAGGCGTCAGTGAAAAAATTTTTAAAAACTGCATAGACAAAAGAAAATATGGCAGTTTTTAGTTTAAGGCTGAAAATGTATAGTGTGTACTCTTGTAAATGGGAGCAAACCCATGGGAAAGTAAAAGTGCCTAATTAGTAACATTAGCAAAACATGGTTTTTATATGGATCTCTGTTTACAACGTAAGCTCATAAACAGGCGTCCCGTGGCAGTTGTGTCAGTGCGCTTGTGATTAGCGAGATGAGACACACTAGTCCAATAAAGTGGGAAACCCCCAACTGGGGCATATGCTAATGGTTACCCCCCTAAAACTAGTGAACTAGGTACATTGGCACCTCACACTGGTTTCCCTGGAGCTCTTCGGACTGGCTGGCGTCACCAACGACTGGCACAAAACATACACATGCACATGCAAACAGTGACTCGGACTGCTTATTTTCCCTGACTTGGCAAGTGCACTTGCTTTGCCAGTTCAGGAAGAGGCAATTAGTTATTAAATTGTCTCAAAATGAAGCAGGCTGGTCATTTTTTGTAGGGCCCAATAGGACTGTGAAATTTTGTTCTCTTGGCTTAATTTGCCATCTTCTAAAATTACATTTTCCATGATTATTCTGCAGAACAATGATGAATAGCAATAACCTTCAGTGCTGTCCATTGTAAAAGTCAGCATGCTATACATATACGTAGTACCATTTTAATGTAAATTAAATGTATTTTCAAACTTGCAGAACATGCTATAATAATGAAAAGAACAATGCTTAAGATAAAGGCTTAAATTAGGTAAATAAAGACTAAAATATTCTTTTTTTTGAGTGGCCTTGGCTGTTTAATTTAACGTAAGGTGGTGGGTCAGCCCTGCAATGTCAAATTTCTTTATTTGCATATGCCTCCTATTATCAGACAATTTCATTTGCATAGTAGGAAAAAATGCCTTGTGAATATGATATTTCTTCAATATGCATTCACATACTGTATAGGTGCTGGTATAAAGTCCAGGAACATTTTCATGGTCAACAGCAACAGTAGTGCACTTTTATTATAGAAAAAAAAAAATACTAATGTGTGAATTTAAAATAGGCCTAATGATTTTGGACCTTTAATTACATGACATGTATAATAACATGAAAATGTATTATAATTTAAATTGATATGAAATGCACTTAATTCCACTTTAGAGTGTTTTGACCCACATTAAAATGTAATTTAGAAACATAATTAACTTTATAGGTAATTTTATAATTGTCTTTGAAATTTGGTTTAAGTTCCAAATCTATACTCTCAAGAATTTCTGTTAGTTTCACTATGACATGTATTTATATTTGTAATTATGCAATGATTTTGCATTTTAAATGTTATACCAAAAAACACTACATTTACAATTATACTCAAGTACTTTACACTGGCTTTCAATTACTTGTCAATAAATCAAACTAAGTACAACTTTAAAAGCATAAAGCTTTTCATTTGACATTATTTCAAAGGGCACGAACTGTACGTTTAATAAGAAACATAAAAAAGTATTCTCTCTTTAAGGTCTTTTATTTCATTAAGATTATATTACCTGCAAGTACAAAAATCAGCTTTTGAGGTAGACTACCCCTGCTAAATTACAATATTGTGCACATAAATTCGTACCTTCTTTACCACATCTGGAACACTCCCACTTGCTAAAAGCAGCCGTTGTTTGCATCGTGATCTCCCTCGCGTGCCTGTCTGCCCCCACAGATCAGTGGAGTATGCTGGAGCTCGCACTGCTGCTGATTATGAAGAAATATTGCCATGACCTCATTCTCACAACAGCTCATGACTCACACATCACTGAAACTGAGGATGAACATTGCATTCGGTCATTCTCCTTATTGGCATGCCATACTTGCTTCAAGGTATTACATACTTGCTGTGATAAAGTTGTCTTTCAATGTAGATGAAATATGCCATCTTAGTGAGTAAACAGGAAACTGGGTTGATATCAGTGCTTGTCCTTTTTTTTAGTTGCTGTTGCTGTCTTACATAATTCATGTAAAGTGATTAACCACAGTTTCTTTTGGTTTTAAATCTAAAAGTGTAAATCTAAAATATTATATTAAGATAAAGAGCTCACTAAAAATCATCTGGCAAATCGAGTGATTAGTTCTTCCTCCCATGAGCTCATATACCAACCCTCCTCAGTTAATTCACAGCCGCCGTTCAGGTCACTGGTAGGACAGAGAGTGGGAGTCGACGTGGGAGGAAGATGACGATGCCAATAGCATTCTTACAGGTGCCGACTCCGGTACAATGAAGTCCAAAAGGATGTGGTTTGATCTGTACCACCACACCCTGCCTCAGTGCTGAGTAACTGGGAAAAGCCGAAGCCTGATTGACGAGGCCAGCACTATTTGTGTTTGGCTAAGCTAAATTAAGCACATGTGGCCATAATGTAACCCCTCTGCATCAGCATTTCAGATAGAAACTATCTACTCTGTTACAGTGGCCTTCCTCTCGTATATGCCTGTCCAGGGGTAAATAGCATAACATAATATGAATGATATACTCCAGATCATTTAATGATTAAACCCGTTTAATCATTACATTTTAACCCATCCAAGTGCGCACACACAGCAGTGAGAAGTGAACAACCACACACACACACAGAGCAGTGGGCAGCCAGTGCTGCGGCACCCGGGGAGCAGTTGGGGGATCAGTGCCTTGCTCAAGGGTCTCACCTAAGTCGTGTTACAGTACTAGGACTGTGTGCCACTTCAAATTTTAATGTCCTTTGCTCACCAACTCCTTCATTTTTTGTACTCGAATGTAATTTATTGCTTGTGTTGAACAAGTGTCCACAACTAAGGCCTTAGTCCTTGACCATTAGAAACTACTAAACTACTACATTTACAAACATTTTCTCTATGACTTAAATAGATTTAAATATAGCTTTATTTCTTTATTTTAATTCCTAATTGTAGACGTGCTCCTTCTGCCAAAATCAAGGGGTCAAGTATCTGTCAACCTGGTAATCTTAAAGATACATTGATGAGCTGGTTCAGGTGTGTTTAATTAGGACTGGAGCTAAACCGGGCAGGACATTGGCTGTCCAAGAGCAGACATTTCTGTTATACTTCAAATGACAGTAAAAGCTCTTGAAACTAGACATTTCCTGATATAATCTAAAAGTCCATACCTGTAGAAAATGTGCCCCAGAGCAAGTGTTCATTAGTTTTGACAGTATTGGGTAACAACATGGGTGTAAACTAGACTAAAAGCACAGCAACATATATAAAAAGGTCACAAGTACTGACAGTGTGGCATCAATTTACAAATCCGCTAGAAATAACTTGCTTCTGCAAACCCGCTTGGGAGCTGTTTGCATTTTTCATGATAAATAAACCCTGTAGTTATATTATAATTCATTTTTGTTTAATCTTTTAAAAACAGTATATTCAATTTTATATTTTTATTTGAATATATATATATATTACTTTTAAATTAACTGTAAAGTAAATTGCCGTCATATGTGGCACCTTAAGTACATTCTCCATTGTTTTGAATAGAATAATAGTCAGTTTCTATCTCATCTAATGGCAGGTATTTACAACATGACTACCTGTTTGATGGGAACAGCTGAGATATCATCCTCATATTCTTGATATATCAGTCACCTTGCTTTACTGGAAAACAATCTGGACCACCATGTGCCAACTTTGGCAAACAATAGCCACATCAGATCCTGTTCTCCTCCCAAGGTGATAAGTGTCCTTCAGGGATGCAGCTGATGATGTGAAATGTCACTGTATGAATGTTTGGAAAGGTTCTGCTATGTCGCATGAAAGGATGTTGAAACCAGAGCTGAAATAAAGTGGGATCATGTGGATGAAAATGGAAACGATTACCAAATATGTACGTTTAAGGTCAGATACCAACAAGCAAGGACACACTCATCTTAATATGAACTCTGGAATGTCGCCTGCTCCTATTATACCAATGTAAACAATGCCTTTGAAAGTGTCTACACACTTGAGCATACTTGCACGCACACAGCGTGACTTTACATAATTGTTGTAACAATTCCAAGAGCATCAACTGCGCAGTGGTGATGCAGACTCCATCTGCTTGAGTGTTTATGGGAATGGCAACATGTGCCAGCGTCCCACAGGAGTCCTCTTAAACACCCTCTTCTCTTGACTGGTCAAGTGGTTCGGTCTGGTAGCCGTGCTCCTGTAACTCCTTCATCCACCCTGAGGAAAGTTCTGATCTCACCCAGCGGGCCATAAAACAGTTTGGCGCCAGACTCTAGGCCTGCAATTTCCCTTTAATGCATCTGTCAGCAGGAAACCAAGGCCAGATTAAGAGGACAGTGAGCCATGTCTTGTTTGTTTCCATGTCATACCCTCAATTCTCTCAGCTGTTACCGTTCTTACCGCTAATGCTCAGCTATGGCTCTCAACAGCACTGTCTCTTTGCCCCTCAAAAGCTAGATATCTTGATTGTTTGTTTTAGCAGGAAAACTGTTCTGTCCTGGAATGACTCCAGTTTTTGTGGATGTCTTTTTTTGTGAAGTAACAGTATAATTTTCCAGCATTTTGGCCCACTTGCTGCAGACTTTATGTCAAGACAGACAAAAACTGTCTACTAGCAGTCTGTCAAAGAACCACTAGTCAGCTGAATTCTGAGTCACTACTAGTTCCGATTCTAGATTCACTGCTTTTGTTGAGAACCTGGAACTAAAGTCAGTGGTGGACAGTAACAAAGCACTTTTCTGTATATCTTATCAGAGTGTTTTTATAAACACTTGCAACACTAGCAACATGTCAAAGTCTATAGCTCTGATGGGAAGTCTTATTCTTGAATGGAAGACAATTCTGTCCTTAGACTCGGATTTTTCTGCACCACTTGCACGTTGTATAACACTGCATGTGATGGCCTTGATTTAAGATTTGCTTAAATGTTTTTCATTACATAAAATGATCTGGTTAGTTTTTTTCTTCTTCTTTATTTTTACATGTCAGCCAGGCAGCCCCTGTCTGTCTAAGTGGTAGTTCTTGGCTGGAATGGATGACAATGTGGCTTTTACCCTAATTTGTGTATTTCCAGTAGACATGAAAATTACATACCCCATTCATTGTTAAAATACATAGTTGTAATAAATATGAAGAAAAGCAGTATTGGGACATGTTGTCACACCATAAAACTGTATTCTGCAATGATAGACATAAATCTTGTATTGTAGCAGAAAGGGCTTGTGGTAAATATTCAGCCAACAACAAAAAAAAAACCCTAAACAAAACAAAACAAACAACAAAAAAAACAAGACAGATGTCAAAAATCCACTACATGTTGTACTCCATCCAGGCACATTTCAATGTATATTTTCAATGTAGCTCAATGATTTGGAACCCACTGTGCCCAACTCATCATACTATATTGTATGAAGGACTGGGGCCATTTCTTGGTATAAAAACAAATACGCCAAATTTAGCAGTATTTACATTTAGAAGGACTTTACTGTAGATGATAAAAAGGACGGTAACACTTTACAATAACAGTACATGAATTATCATGTACTAATACATGAATTAACAATTACTTGACTATAAACTAATGATGAGATTATGAGATACTAATCAAGAACTGACTTAACTACGACATGACTCACATGAATTACTGCATGAATAACGCCACCTTAATTACATGTTTGTTACTGCATGTTAGTTAATGTATTAATTAACAATTTGTGGTAAACTAAATCAAACATACACCTGCAGCTGTCACAAACATCAGTGAATGACAGCGTGTTTGACCGTGCCTGTTTGATCATGTTTGTGAAAAACTGATGAAAAAGAATTGACAGAGCAGCCATCAAGTGATAGTGTTCTAGATTATTACATCTAGGTCTGGACTTAATTAACACCGCTGTTTATTCAGAATTTAACAGTAAGAAGTTACTTGTCATCCAGTTTTTTTATATCGGAAATGCATTCCTTTAGTTTCTCAGTTTGGTGTGTTTCACCTGGCTGAGAAGAAATAAATAGCTGAGTATCATCAGCATAACAGTGAAAGCTAACACCATGTCTCCTGATAATATCTCCCAAGGGTAACATGTAA
>JAUCMS010000095.1:20262475-20273808 GCA_032357445.1 Enteromius radiatus | reverse complement strand
CTAAGCTACATACCTTCTATGTACATATCAGACAACAATTTAACATATTCTCTCAATGCATTCTATGGCACCTTTAAAGGTAACTATACTATATACTTCTAGGAACACTTACACAGGACGCCTCTCTTGTCTCCTGTGTCTAACGTTAGCCATGCGTTCTGCTAAAAAGGTTGGTGTAGGCTGAGCTGGGATCAGCATACTCTGAGCTTGCTGCAAATACAATCACAACTTCAGAAAACAGCAAAAACACATTCAGCCAATGCATCCATTGGTGAATCTCACCAAATCTGTTGAAACATGTCTGGGTCATATCTTACAACAAGTAATTCATTATTTATTAAATCAATATGAAATACGAAAGACTTTCAAAATATTAAGATTCTGTATCTCTTTAATGGTCATAAAATTATGCTTTATTTTCTTTATACAAAATACAATAACTTATTTTGTGGTGAAATATGATATGGGTATGTTTTTGTCAGGTTTATACAAGAAAATGACAAAGTTAACTTACCTCTTCCCATTTAGAAAAGCGATCAAAATCTGTGTAGGTGAAAATGCGCTGATTTTGTTTTCTTTTAGATCTTTCCATTGCACTGATTTCTGTATGATACTGACGCTCCAGTGGTGTTTGACAATTTGACTCTGTATGATAAAGGTCCGCTTCATACTGCATACGAATGACAAAGTGACAAAATGACTATTTAGTATAGTATAGATGACTAAATGTGCAAATTTTCTAGGGACAGTCCAAGTTTTGCCCTTGACTAGAGCTGTTCCAGTTTTACAGCAGGAACTGTCTGCTGCTTTCATTTTTAAAATCTGGTTGTCTTAATTTGGTAGCACACACACAGCTTTGCCCTCACTAGTGGCCTACCTGACTAAAAAACTTCTCTTGCCAACCAACCACCAGTTCCTCCACATCAGTGGCTGTGTTAGAAAGAAAAAGACAAAAACATTATCCACTATAAACCAGGGAATTGTAGTGACAGGTTTATATAAGTATCCTTCACATACTGGAAGCTGCTTGTGACTGAGAGCTGAAGGTGTCCAGCTCTATAACTCCTCTCTCTTGTTGAGAAAGCACTTGCTCATGGAGATGTTGAGACAAAACAGCTGTGGAGGTCACACGTTGTATGCGCACTCTAAAACAGAAACAAAACAGTTACAGTAATATATAATACATATTGTTTTGCGCATATTGCAACTGTATTATGAAGTCCCATGTACAGTATATACAGTGATACGTGGAATTGGTAAACATTCTGGAATCATGGTAAAGAGACTTTTACAAAACAAAAAGTAGTATGGCAGTATATTGGGACACTTATGTGTAAGATGAGCATGGTACTTTAATATATATTGTAAAACTGAAATTCATACCTATTTTATTTACATTGTGCTACAAGTTGTTTCTAAGAATACCATGTTAACTTACTAGACATAGTAAAGATATTTGGTGCATTTAACACTGCGTAAACTATTATAGATGTCAAGCACACTGAATCAGGCGACGACGCTTACCGTATTCTTAAGTTTTTAACTGCATCCCGGGAACGGTAAACCGATTCTCCGGTGTCAGTGCACCAACCGTCCGCCATATCTGACACTCGCCTCAAAGATAGAAGTCTTTAGCTTAAGTGTATCACTTGCATCGGTTGACAAAAAAAAAAAAACTCATACCAAGTGTAAACAAGGAAAAGCAGTCTGAACTGATTTACTTCTTAATAACAACTAGGAAGTTATTACTACACATCCGAGCGTCTCGTTGCATAGTAACCGGAATAGTACCGGAAGCAGCCGGAAGTCAATCATGCGCATGCTCGGTGCGGATATAACTACTAACTTTACCCTGTTCTCAAATCAGCAAACGTTGATTTTTGACGCAGTTCACAGAAACGAGGCGGATTACTGTAGCTGACCTGGGAGCGGAAGTGATAGGAAACACACTCTGGGCTTCACTTTGCCCACTGCTAGTGAACTGAAAGCTGTTCCACGTGGTTGGTTTTGTTGTTGAAAAACGAATATAATGGAGTGGAATAAATATGCCTGAGGTCGGTTCTTTTGATATCTCATTTTACGCGGCTAATATTGAAATTTCTGCTTTATTTATTGAGCATACACTAGTGTTGTTGGTGCTTTAATTGTGAAGGGCACTGTATCCTGTTGGTTAGCAGCAGCTTCAACACTATTTTATTAATAATTGCTTTTTTAAAAATTAAAGATTAAATAAGGAATAATCTGTAAAAGCAAAATAAAGAGTTGAAATTAACTTCTTAAACCAAAATTTCCTCTTTTCTTGTTTCCCAGAAGGAGTTCAGCTGATTTTCTTGTCAGTCAAATGGAATCTGACCAGTTGACCAGCCCAAAACGACTTTAAAACCATGTAACTAGATTAATTTTGGTATTAAAATGCTTTAAGCTGTATATTAAGGCATAAATGAGTTAAGTTATTAAAAGCAAATATGCATGCATGGAAAACAAGTATCCAAGTATTCTTAGACTCCAGTCGAACTTTGAATAGATGTTGCTTGGTAGGGCTGAAGGAATTATGTTTTACACCTTTCACACAACGTGCAGCTTATAGTTGCACAAGAGCACTTTTTTGTCCAAAAGACAGTGTTTCAAAGCCAGGTGAGAGATTTACCTCTAGCAATCTCAAAAAGACATTGGTGTTTAAGCAGCATAAATATGCCAGAGATAAGATTTCCAGATCAACAAAAACACAGAAGGGAAAACTGTCATCGGAGCTTCAGAAACTGAGGTTTGAGGATTTCAGTAAGTCAGAAAGCGGATGGATTTTGAGGAATATACAAAAAGAATATGAGTTACATGAAGATAAACAATTAGAGATAGTGTTCGGCGTGGCCCCATGTTTGCTGGCCCTCACGCAAAGTAGGAGGAAGCTGGGTCGTCTCTTCGTGAAGAATGGTGAAGAGCCACAAAGAGACACGATTTTGAGGGTCTGTCAGGAGGCTGTCAAACGGGGTGTGCAGATACAGAGAGTCAGCAAGCAAACACTTGATAAGATGTGTGGTGGCAAAGTGCACCAGGGGTTGTGTCTGCAAGCAAGTCCTCTTGAGTTCATCACTGAGAAAAAACCCATAACATCTGATGAGGTGAAGAATCTTAGGGAATTATGGCTGGTTTTAGATGGAGTGCAGGATCCGATGAATCTCGGTGCTATTTTGCGGTCTGCATATTTCCTGGGAGTGGATCGAATTGCCAGCAGCATTCATAACAGGTGAAGCTAAAAGAGGCATTTGTGTTTAATTCCTTGTAACATTGGTAAATGGACTGTTGGACCATTTATTTGGTCATGTGTTTTGTTAATGATTGAATAAAATGTGTTTTACATAAAACTCTGTATTAACCATTGAAATATGCTTGTGATTGTTTGTTGTCTTTCTTAGCTGTCCTCTAACGCCCACAGTGAGTAAAGCCAGTTCTGGTGTAATGGAGGTCATGGAGGTGTTTGGCTACAGGAACTTAAGAAATATGATTAAGGTTTGTAAATTTATCCTGTCAGTAGAGGGCAGTTAAATAACTAAAATGTGGCTTAGTTCATGGTTTTACAAATTGGTACAGGTGGGATAGCGATTTATGGATTCATGGGTGATTGTTATGTATTAGTAATGTTGGCTAATCAAATTTCACAACTCTGAGCCTAAACAAAATGTACGTTTCAATTATATAAATTGTGCAAATCCGTACAAGTTTAAGTGTTATTGCAGTGAATTTCATCAGGTGTTACCAGTGTCACTAATACTAATTGTATAGATACATAATAATTGTTTTGTTTGTTTGTTTACCGCAAAGCAACACAAACATGTTATTAATATGAGCACTAATAGACACTGCAAAAGCCTAAATAATAAAATTGTATGCTATCACTATTTTTCTATGTATATATTTTTATATTGCATTTAAAATGTATAGCTTATATTCCAGAAAGGGGCTAATTTGCAAGAGGAGCATCATACTTATCTAAACGTAAAAAAAAGAAAGAAATGCAGATGCAATTGAGAAAAAAAAAACTAAAATGTTAAAAAGAAACACATTTTTTGGCTGTTATTTCAGCAACTTAATGAAGTTGTGAAACAGCAGTTTTTCATAATAAAATAAGCTTTTTTTTGTGAATGGAAAATTCCATATGTAGCCTGTAGAGGTCAGTTAAAGAAAACAATTGAGGTTTATGGCAGTTTCTCAAACGGAAGACTACGGAGGACGCATTTGCTGGATGTATATGTCATCAAGCCTGGTCATAAGCATAATACAACAATATACACTTAATTAAGAATAATGGTAAAGTTTATAACTATTAATATTATAAAGTAAGATCTTTATAATGAATGTAGCCTACAAATGTGACCTCGCGAGGAATCATCAGGATTTCCATTGTTTAATGGCTATAACCAAATATTTTTTATATCATAGGTGAAAGCAGAAGAAGGTTGGCAAGTAGTTGGTACTGTTGGGTTAGAGGAATGCAGTCCTGAATCCACAGCTGTGCCATGTTCAGATTTCAAGATGTCCAGACCTACACTACTGTTAATGGGTAACAGCAAGTGTGTGTTCAAACATATTTAGACTGATTGTTGTGTTCTCTTTGCGTT
This sequence comes from Enteromius radiatus, assembly GCA_032357445.1. Taxonomy (NCBI): domain Eukaryota; kingdom Metazoa; phylum Chordata; class Actinopteri; order Cypriniformes; family Cyprinidae; genus Enteromius; species Enteromius radiatus. The sequence goes on along the minus strand of JAUCMS010000095.1, from coordinate 20,269,192 downwards.
ACACTGGTCTGTCTGTGTGTGTGCTATCAGGTGGAGAGGGTGACGGTCTGTCTCCAGAACTGCGTCAGATGTGTGACGTCTTGATTACCATCCCTCCACGCAGAAACCTGCACCCTGGAGTAGAATCACTCAATGTGTCCGTAGCCACAGGTATGTTTAAATACTGTTCTGAATTACTGGTAACCTGAAAATGTATTTTAAAAAATGTAACCACACCTCAGGATAAACGTAAACTCATTTCTACATTAAAAAAAAAACATGAATTTTACATTTTTACATTTAAAAAGTAATGACTTGAAATAAAATGGTAATCAAAATATCGTCTGTAAATGTGTATTTTTGCCTTGGCAGATATTGCTATCTGCCACATATCTTTATTTACTTGTATGAGGCAAGTTTTATGTGAAGCTGATATGTAGTTTTTATTAAAAAAATAAATATATATATATATATACACACAAATAAAAGTAAACATATCAGCAAGCAGCATAACTGGGATTCAAACGCTTTGAGGCATTTAAGCACATAAAAATAGATTACTCATTAAATCAAATATTTAGCAGTTTGGCAAATACAGACAATGTACAGTACCATAGAAATATGTTTTTTCTAGTGTTATGGCTGTTATAGCATCAGCTGTGGTCCAATCTCCTTAAAACTTTGCATGCTTGTTCATCTGTGGATTGCTTTCACCAGGTGCTTGTTTCATAAAAAAAGTTCACCAAATAAGATTTCATGAAGTTCTGAGTTTTCATTTAGGTTTTATAGGCTTTTGGGTAAATTTGCACCTTTTATAAATGACGGCAGATTCCAGAGTTTCAGGACTACAAATATGAATATAGATAAATGAAACTTATTGATTGTTAATTCATAATGCATTTTAATGTAGTTCATTTACTGTCTTTTAATATGTTTGCTCATTTTTCCTTCTGCCAGGCATTCTGCTGCACTCTCTTCTGTCCACACGCACAAGAAGCTGATGATGATGATGATGATGGCAACAACGACAAGGCAGCAGCATTATTTACTCAGACGTCTCTCATTAGCCCCCTACAGTGATTAATGACTGGATTACTTCATCAATTAACAGTCTGAGTGTCTGGAGAGGCTCATTGATCAGATAAGGAGAGGCTGTAGATGCATTCTGGACCAGTTACTGACTATGACCACCTTATTTAAGACAAGACCTCACTACACAGGGTCAATAGTGGAAAACATGATTTTATAAACAGAGGTGTAATGTTTATTTATTCTTCAAACTTATGCTAATTTTATAGATGTTGTATTTGAAGCAGCATGGATTAAGCAGTACAATACAATAAATATTTTAGGCCAAAATGGCTAATGACAGTGTGTTGTTGGATGCAGTATTTTCATAGCGTGGTTTGTTGTTTATTGCTTATTTTGGCAAATGTAGAAGGTCATCCAGGTATGTCTTGTGTAGTGTAAAAATTAAGTGGCCTTAACTCTTCTATTCTAACTATTATGTTCTTATACATCAAAAATAAGTACAATGTACTCATTGTGTTCATATTGTATTTCAAAACACCTTTTCTGCATTTGAGCATACGGGTAAGGTTAGTGACAGGTTTGGTATGGGTAGGTTTAAGTGTAGGTTAAAATGTAAGGAATGGGTCAACAGTGTAATTAATTACAGAATGCGTGACAAATCTTTAATTTAGTGATGCAATTGCATTGCTAAATAAAAAAATAAATACAATGTAAAAACAGATGTACACAACAGGTGAATTGTACCAAATGATTAATTTAAATGTAAGTACGTAGTAGTTAAGGCCATTTAATATAAAGTGGGACCTAAAAAGGTTACATTTTCAGTTTGCACTGACGCCTACACTGCAGAAATAAAGCAAATTCCATCTTAGTCAGCAGGTGGCACTGCATATATCTAAATTAGTAGATTGGGTTTTTCTGTGACAATTAAGATGAGGGATTGACACATGGATGCTGGTGCTAAACCAGTAACATCTAACAGCGGTTACGTAAAGTTCACTGAATGGATATCTCACACCTCCATTTCCCTTCACGCTTCACAGCGAGATGCTGACTGCAGGTTATGGACCAAGATGGTTTACAATTAAACTAAAACGTGCACGATTGGCACGCCTGCGGGGAGCAGGACAGGACGATTAAGCTGCTAATACTATAGACATTTAGACCTCGCTTTAATTTTACCCATAGCTGCAGGGGAGAGGGGGATATGAGATTAAATGTAATGAAGCACTCTATTGTTTTTGCAGGGAAGAATGATCTGAAGGTCTTTGCGACTGGAACCAAACAGCCAATTTGTTAATCCTTCCAATAGTTAAATGGAATGTTTTGTGGATTTTTTTAATGATATTAACCTCAGCAGGCCATTTGGACCACTGAATATCAACTTTTTTTTTTTTTTTTTTTATCTGTTTTGGCTTTAAGTCAGAGATGTATTCATAGAGTGTGGGGACAGTTGTTCAATTTCATTATAGCAGAGTTGCATTCATTGCATTATTTTATTACTGATTTCATTGCTTTAAGACATCATTGGACTGATGCTCTTAAGGTCATCTCATAGTCTGCTTTTTGAGTGTTTCTAAGATCAGGGTTATTACAGTTAATTAGACTAAAACCTAAAAAATAAAAATACACACATATTTATATTATTAGAGTTTATTATATATATAAACATTTAATTTATAACATTTATATTATACACTAAAATCTAATTAGTTAACTTTACTTAAAAGCATGCAAACCGATTGCCTTGAAAAAAACAACTAAAGTAAAATAAGAATTAAAATTTGTACTTACAAAGGTTTACTTAGTGTTGTAAACTTACAAGTTCTGCTAACTCATGTAACAGTTCCTGCAACTTGGGATTTCTTAGTTGTATTTACTTAAACATCAGTCTACTTTACTTGCTAAAAGCATGCAAACTGATTGCCGTAAAAAAACAAAAACAAACAAGTTTTACTAAACTTGTTTTTCTAAACATCCATTACAAATGAATGATAGCAATGTTCTTTATAACACACACATACAATTTCAGACAAATTTAAGGTAATAATTTTCAATACAATTTTTACTTGTATTGCAGACATTTTGAAACAAAGCAAAAACAAGCTGATTTGGGAAATGCTTGTAAACAGTGGAGATAGTGTGGCACTGGGCTGGACACACACAAGTTGTCAAGAGTTTTTGTTTTTTGATTTTTCTAGTCCCAAGCACATGTTCTTCACAGTATTGGGTAATCCAAATTTAGCAGTAATGCAAACGTAGCACATGGCAGTCTGTAAGCAAATGGCTAAGGCAGATTCTTTGCAGTACTTTCCTGAACAACAATGGCAGAAGACACAGGGTCAAGGCAGAGACGATCTGGAGAAGTACTTCATCTTCATTGATAGTCAGAACACCAACAGACACTAGTGTCCAGACTGCATCAACATCAGACACCTGTATAGAGCAAAATAAACACTATATTAGTAGGGAAATGTGGATGATAAATCTTCAGTGTTATCTACACTTATATTGACATGCCATTTCATTAATTCACCCAAACTTTAAATTTACTCAACCATGACTTTTATTTTCTGAACACAAATGAAGACATTTAACAAAAAAAAAGAAGACATTTCTATTCTTCAGCTGAATGTCTATTAGCCCAAAACTTCAGGCAGTTGATCATAATGCTTCAGGCGTTCTACAGCACAGTTCAGTGTGTTTAAGAATTCCAGATCAAGACAATCAGACCATGCCTAACCAAGTTCAAGTAATATAACTAAAACTGCTCCCTATCATTCATACATTCAAACAGTTTGGCCCATTTTGGGTTAACTAGGTATATAATCAACATGAATCTTAATGCAATAATCTCAGTGATATAACAGCAAAACAAAGCTGATTTTCCCACATTTATAAATTTGTTGTAATTATAATGTAATATAATTATATATTTGCGCTTTCTGTATCGTGCACGGCACAGTTCCGCCACACACTCACACAGTAAGATGTTCCTGGAACAACATTCCAATCAACCAATCAGATTTGAGAGATCATTTTTCAGGAAATATCTGTTTAAGGCTTATGATCAGGGTTGGGTGATTCTACACCCTTGTTAATCAGCTATCATTTCCCACTGATTTTAGGCATACATTTTGGGAAGGGATTGAGATAAGTCTAAATTTTAGAACAGTAATGTTGATACAGGATCAACAAAAGATGTTGATCCAGGTCCATGCCTTACTTGGCTAAATCACAGTGACTGGACTCTCCATAGGTGTAATGGTTTTTATACTGTACAAACTGTATGTGGTATTGCCCTACACTGACCCTACATCTAAACCTACCCCTTACAGGAAACTGTGTGCACTTTTTGAATTTCATAAAACACTGTTTAGTATGTTGTTTTTTTTTTAAGCCTTTTTTACATTGTAAACCATGTTTACATTGTAGTACCCATGTCATTACCCATGTCCTCATAAACCACAATTGCCTGTACACATAAATGTGTACAAAGTAAAACAGGTATGTCTCAGATGGGTGTGCAGTTTTGTCAAATCTGGGTTCTAGAAGTAAACAAGTAAGGTTTAAAAGATAAAATACAATACAAATATTAGTCAAAATTCCAATTAAGAAGTCATCAGTTTATTTTAAAATATTTTATATTCAATACAGTTTAAAGTAGCAACATACATTTTAGGGGTTGCAGAATGTGAAATGTCCTCTTAAATCTGAGAAAAAAACCCCAAAAGACAAGAAATATAGTGAGTACAGGTGTACTGCATCTGCAAATATTTATTTGAAATTGTCAAAGTGTAGCAGTGTTTATGCAGTCAAAACTGCTGGGTATAACAGCTAATAAAGTTGCTCACCTCCAGTGTACTGAGGCCTGTGTGATGAGAAACTGTTCAGAGAAGGCCATTGCCCTAAATATGAAAAAGAATTCTTTAGTTAAAAGCAAGTTCCACAAGTGTTGTGGCTTGTAGACAACATTCATTTCTGAATATCTGCATGTTTTACAGAAAGAAAGAAAGAAAGAAAGGGCATTTCTAGACACATCTATTTGAGGTCACATTTTAAATTGAAAAAAAAACAAAAGACAATTTAACCCAAAAAACGATTAAAGCATCACATTGCTATAAAATTATAGTGGGAACACTGCAAAAGATTACTGTTGGCCTAAACAATTAACTCTACTAATAAAAAAAAATAAAAATCTATTAGTGGCACCTAAATATTGACTTTAAAACCTGCTGAAAGCTCATCTTGGCGTTCTTTAATTATATTTCGGAATTTCAGTACACACACAAACACAAAGGTTACCTTATTATTTGTGTGTAGAAACAATGAATCTTTATCCATTTAGAGTTGCTCTCCTTCTTCCCGGTTTCAGTAATCTCGGCGTCAGCATCTAGCTGCACCTCATGACTACATGAGTATAAATGATGTAGTGCACCTGCAGGTTTTCACTGAGGAGCCGAGCCAGCATCAGTGCGACCCAGGGTCGTGGCAAGAGGATGTAATGTCTCCGTTCCCTCCCTCAGGGAACAAGAGTTACCTTCGTAACGTAGACGTTCCCCTTCAGTCACTCCGACGTTATATATGGGAACAGACCCGTAGAAAAGGCCACGACCCTGAGGCCACATTATGCAGAGACCCTTATGCCGACAGGTGGACATGTCAGCAGAGGAATCTGCACGTAACCTTCCCAACACCCTGAGGGCCAAATTTAGTGGGCCTCACAGGGTTGCCAGTTGTAACTGAAGCAGGAGTTGGGGGGGCAGAAACATGTGGAACTTTGAATAACTCAATATTTCAATAAGGTTATGGATATATGAAGGGAAACATGGCTCTCTGGCTGACCGTGGAATATTGAGATTTGCAGTCACAACCTACTGGGCAAAGGAGACCCAGTAGGAACACAGTCAGGAGATACTCCGCTTTTAGTTCTGACTGCGGGGCAGGAGTACTCCGGTTCGCCAGAGGGAACATTCTGAGGAAGCTGACACCAGCCAGCCTCTCGCTCACCTGCTTTTGTCTAACTGAAGACATGGGAGGACACAGCCTCTACGCGAAGATCATAGAACCTCACAAAGGTGTTGGGTGTCACCCAGCTTGCAGCCCTACAGATATCTGCTAGAGAGGCACCACCCAATGAGCCAACCTCTGTTTGGAGACAGCATTCCCTTTCTGCTGTCCTCCATAGCAGACAAAGTGCTGCTGGGAGCATCTGAAGCTCCGAGTGCAGTCTACGTAAAGGTGCAAGGTGCGAACAGGACACAGCAACTCTAAGGCCGGGTCTGCCTCCTCTTGGGGCAGAGCTTGCAGGTTCACTACCTGATCGTGGAAAGGCGTGGTGAGAACCTTGGGCACAGGGCCGGGGTCTCAGGCGGACATGAGAATAGCCGGCCCGAACTTCAGGCATGCTTCGTCGACAGTGAAGGCTTGTACTGTACGTCCCCTGCCCTCTTGATGGAGGCCAGTGCGGTCAGGAGCGGAGTCTTGAGCTACAGGTATTTCATCTCGACTGACGGAAGTGGCTCGAATGGGGGCCTGCCACAGGCCACGAAGGGCGAGGTCCCAAGAGGACACAAGGTGCAGTCTAGGGGGGGTTAACCCATCTCCCACCTCTGAGGAACCTCACGACCAGTTGGCGCTTCCCAAGGGATGTTCCATCCACTGCATCATGGCTGGCAGCGACGTACAGCCTACACTCCAACTTTT
>JAUCMS010000095.1:20233176-20252689 GCA_032357445.1 Enteromius radiatus | reverse complement strand
TGCAGATATTTCTTGAGACGACGCAAAAAAAATATCGGATAGGGAACGCACCGGCTTCGTGTGGACGGAGCCTTAGTTCCGTTAATTAATTTTGATTAAATGCGTAAAATAAGGTCTGTGTTACAGATCTGCCCGGCTCTACCCCCAGCCAACCACAGCATTCATTCTCCCCTGAATTCTAATCAGCATCACCTGCACCTCATCACTGCAATCACAAGCCCTATATAACCACACACCACCCCTCAGTCAGTGTCCGGGCTTATTTCTATGAAGTGGACTCAATTATATACTCTGATACTTGAATTGTGACTACTGAAATACTTACCCTGTACTTACCTCCTTGTTCTCCTTTCTTCCAGTTTGTTCCTAGGAAGTCCAAGTGTTTGTGGTGTTGTGGTTGTCTCTCAGCTCTAATGTGTCTCCTGGTGTCTCCGTCTTTCTCCCACAATCCTGCAAAAGATAAAGAGATCTCTATTACTCTGCCTTAACAAATTGAAACTATCTGACTCTTGGATACTCACCTCTCAGGACCGATCTTCTCTGTTCATATTCTGCTGTGCAAAATAAACGTCTAGGTTATGTACGTATCCCACGTTCCCTGAAGGAGGGAATGGAGACGTTACATATGGGATCTCGCCTGAGAGACCAATCGTCTTCGAGTCTTTGAGAAAAGGCCAATGAGAATTGGCGTGCATTGATTGCAGCCAGGTGCACCTTATCACAGCATGTGTATAAGAAGGCATGGCTGGAATGCACACGCAGGTTTTTGCTGAGGAGCCGAGTCGGCGTCAGCGCAACCCAGGGTCGTGGCAAGGAGATGTAACATCTCCGTTCCCTTCTTCAGGGAATGTGGGTTACGTACGTAACCTAGACGTTACCCTTTCAGTCGAATCACTTCGACGTTACATATGGAAAGGGCCACGACCCTGGGGCCGCGTTACGCGGAGACACCGGTGCTGACAGGCGGGCAAGCGTGTCGACAGCAGAGTCTGCACATAACCATTCCAGCGCCCTGGGGGCCAAAGAATAGGGGTGCCCCGACGGGATGCTAACTTCCACCTTTTGTTAGTATTTTTGGAGCTGAAGCATGGGTTGGGGGGGCGGAGACATGAAGATTACTTTCATGGAATATTTTAAGGAATGTACTATATCGATAAGATATGGATATAAGTGAAGGGAAACACAGCCTTCTGGCTGACTGTGGAACAAGTTGGAAATAGCCACAACCTCTGGTGAAGGAAGTCCAGAGGAGCACAGTCGGGACTGACTCCGCTCTGAGTCTGACTGCGGGGCAGGAGGAAGAGGTTCGCCTTGGCATCGGCAAACCTTCTGAAGGGCACAGCAGTAAGCCAACACCGCCGGTCTTCCCGCTACCTGCTTGTCTGATTTAACACGGTATAACACAGCCTCCTCAAGGAGGTCGTAAAACCTGGCAAAGGTGTTTGGTGTTGCCCAGTCCACAGCTCTACAGATATCTGCTAATGAGGCACCGTGTACCAACACAGAGGTGGAGGCAACACTCCTTGTGGAGTGGGCTCTCAGACCTAAGGGGCACGGCTCTCCCTGGTATAGATATGACAGGGAGATGGCTTCCACCACCCAATGGGCCAGCCTCTGTTTGGAGACAGCATTCCCTTTCTGCTGACCTCCAAAGCAGACAAAGAGCTGCTGAGAGCATTGGAAGCTCTGAGTGCAGTCAATGTAGAGGCACAGTGCGCGTACTGGACACAACAACTCTAAGGCTGGGTCTGTCTCATCCTGGGGCAGATCTTGCAGGTTCACTACCTGATTCCGGAAAGGTGTGGTAGGAACCTTGGGCACATAGCCGGGCCGAGGTCTCAGACCCCATCTCAGAGTGTAGGCCTGCCTTGTTGCGGGGGCTCTAGACTGAGAGATGGTGTTAATCACGGCTGCTGGCAAGCCGGAGAGGTCTGCCGCATCCCGCCCAGGAGCCAGACATACAGGTTCCAAAGATCGGGTCGCGGGTGCCAGATCGTGCCCCTCCCCTGAGAGAGAAGGTCTCTCCTCAAGGGGATTTTCCAAGGAGGGGTTGCCGCGAGGAGCATTAGGTTGGCAAACCAGGTCTGGGAGGGCCAGTATGGCGTTACCAGCAGAACCTGCTCCTCGTCCTCCCTGATCTTGCACAGGGTTTGTACAAGGAGGCTCATTGGGGGAAAGGCGTACTTGGGCCCCGGAGGCCAGCTGTGAGCCAGTGCATCCCTGCCGTGGGGCGCCTCGTCGAGGGAGTAAAACAGGCGGCAATGGGTCGACTCGGGGGAGGAGAAGAGGTCCATCTTGGCCTTGCCGAAGTGATCCCATATCAGCTGGACTGTCTGGAGGTGGAGTCACCATTCTCCAGGGTGGGTGGACTGCCGTGAGAGCTGGTTGGCTGCACGGTTGAGTGAAGGTTGAACGTCCTGGGGGCGAGTCCGGCTGCTCGGGACAGCCCCTGCTCCACTGGTTCCCGCGCTGGCGATCCAGGTCTCCGGGTCCGCATCTGTGAAGGAAACAGAGTGGTTAGATGGGGACCTCGGCAAACCAGGTCTGGGAGGGCCAGTATGGCGTTACCAGCAGAACCTGCTCCTCGTCCTCCCTGATCTTGCACAGGGTTTGTACAAGGAAGCTCACTGGGGGAAAGGCGTACTTGGGCCCCGGAGGCCAGCTGTGAGCCAGTGCATCCCTGCCGAGGATGGAACAGAGTGGTTAGATGGGGACCTCGGGGCACTGGGCAGGATGTGACTGATCGCCTCAGTCTGCTGTTGGACTGCCGAGAACTTCTAGGCAAAGTTCTCAACAGAATCGCTGAAAAGTCCAATCTGCGAGATGGGCGCATCAAGAAAGTGTACCTTGTCAGCGTCGGCCATCTCAGCCAGGTTGAGCCAGAGGTGACGTTCCTGAGCAACTACTGTGGACATCACCTGACCAAGGGCACATGCAGCTACCTTCGTCGCCCGCAGAGTGAAGTCAGTAGTGGCACGGAGTTCCTGCATGGCCCCCTGATCAGATCCACCCTCGTGCAGATGTTTAAGCGCTTTGGCCTGGTACACCTGGAGTGTGGCCATCGCGTGCAGGAAGGTGGCAGCCTGTCCAGTGGCATAGTAAGTTCGCCCCGCAAGCGTGGACGAAAGCTATCACGCCTTGGATGGGAGCCGCGGCGGCCCACGCCAGGCGGCAGTGCCTCGCGGGCAAAGATGCACCGCTATGGCGTGCTCGACCTGGGGAACCGCCAAAGGGGTGAGGAGCTGGTGGGCAGGCGTGACGAGTACGGGGCCTGCCACGACCTGGTCAGCTCCTCGTGCACCTCCGGGAAGAAAGGAACTGAGGGGGGCCAAGGAGGAGCATAGCCGAGAGCTCAGCGTCCACCTGGGAGGGACGGCCTCTGTCCTGTACCGGCGAGCGCTTCGCTGTCCGACTCTCCCTCTGATGCTGCGGGAGACATCTCAACCTCCTTGGGTGCACCAAAGGAAACGCTGGGCTCGGTGGCATTCAGAGATCATGCCCGTCTGAAGAGGTGAGGAAACCTCCGCACCCAGAAACGCACGGTCGCATAGACATCCCAGAAAATGGCTATGAAACTGTGTTAGGAAATTGCTCTTTCGTACAGCCCGGATGCCCAGGAAGGACCTCTTTGCGGCACTGCGTGCACTCAGTGGGAGGTCTCTCACTGGCGAGCAAAAGACCGGCTTGCTCAAGCCTTTATAAAGGCTACCGATCTCGTGGGGTCCGTAATCAGATTTTGCCCAGATCTGAAGACGGTGAGAGAGCATGAACTCCGCAGGAACTCTTTTTAGAATCTTTTCTCCTCTCAGCAGACTCAACAGCATGCGACGAGTGCTCCGAAGCAAAAAGCTGCGTGTGCATTCCAGCCATGCCTTCTTATACACATGCTGTGATAAGGTGCACCTGGCTGCAATCAATGCACGCCAATTCTCATTGGCCTTTTCTCAAAGACTCGAAGAAGATTGGTCTCTCAGACGAGCTCCCATATGTAATATCGAAGTGATTCGACTGAAAGGGTAACAACTTATTCTCACTTACCTCCTGTGTAGAGTCTGCTTCTGTAATAGTTTATAGTAGCTCAGTATTCAGCTTTATTTAATTGCATAAAATACAATATGTTTGTGTGTTGTAATTCTGAGTGATGCTGGGCAGTGTGTCAAAGTGGGGGGCCCCTGAGGCCGTCCACCAGAGAGCTCGTAGGAATCGAGTGATAATCGAGCTGAGAGTCTCTCAGAGATCTGCTCAGTTTGAGAGCAACCATCCACATGTAATTGCTATAATTGTGGTAACTTTGTATCAGGTTGAGTGGCATCATCATGTCAACGAGACAGTGCCTATACTGGAGAGCTCTTCCTGTTAATTAGCCTGAATTGATTTCAGCAGCTGACGATAGTCTTGTTGATATATTATGCATCCACTTCACATACACATTCACCACAGGTTTACATGTCACATGCTATACATCAAGTCAAAACAAAGATTTTGGGTCATAGGAAATCTTTGGTCTTTAGATGCTAAATTTTTGTTTAATATTTTCAGATGCAAAAATCTGCTCTTCTATGCTTACAGTAACATGACACTACATATCAAGTGAAATCATATTTCTTTCCATAAAACTGTATTTTGTATTATTAATAAAAATCAATTTGTAGTGGTTGGATTTTGTGTTTTTGTCCTGTTTTGCTTGTCACTAACATCAGAGATGTTATATCATTTTTACTTTTTGGCTTAACCATGAAATCTGTCAGTACATGGTGTATTTACTTGATATTTTTGTCAAGTTTTATAAATCTGTATTCTGTATGCTTATGTAAAGCAAATATGAGAAAGTAATAAAGGAACACTTTTGGCTAAAAGAGCACATGCAATGCAAAAGTTGTCTTTTACTCAAAGGTGCCAATAACTAATTGTTTTATTCATTTGGTTTAATAAAAATCTGTGAAGCTTTTTTTTATCATAACAACAACAGTAGTAATACCAGTCACCACAATAATACACAATTGCCACACTTTCATATTTAACATTAACACATACAATATATCATATGTAAAAAAGAAAAAAAACATTTTAAGTAATTGAATCATATTTTTATGATTGAATCATAAACATAATTTAAATGCATATTTATAACTAATTCATTGTGTTTCTAAAGTATTTCTATATTTTGAAAATATAATAATTTAAACAACATAAGATGCAAGCCATGCCATTTCCCCTTAGTGTTAAACATGAATATAAAAAATTCTGTTGTATGCAAACATCTCAAAATGACCTGCTGGACTCAATTTTCAACAAGATAAGAAAAAAAATAAAACAATCATTTTGTAAGCACCACCAAATAAACAGCAAATTAACATTTTAACAAGTAAGCAAACAGCCTCAAATGGTCTTCTGCTGAAATACTGAGAGGACTTAAGAGCTGTTCTCCTTTAGCAAATGGAGAGGTGATTATAGTAGATTGCTATATTTCTCCACACTTCCTCTTCATCTGTACCTTCAGCACCATGTGACTGTTCAGAAAGCCTCCTTTAGACAAATGAGTGTTTACACTGTCATGTCCCAGCACTAACATGTCATGAAGTCCCATCAGAGCTAATTATACCTCATATTGATTCAGAAACGTTCTAAACAGTACAGACATCAACCATTGTCGGTCATTAAAGCTGTTGAACAGTGAATGTTTTTTGAATTGCCCTCACCTCAGCTGTCCTTGCTGTGAGTCCCATATACCATAATGTGTCCCCAATTTGAAAAGGCAAAACACATAAAATGTAATAAACCAATTTCTCTACGCCACAAAAGCCCCCCAGATTTAGTGTGCGAACAAAGGAGACAGCAACAAAACAGTCATTCTCATCAAAAGGATTGAAGTAGGGTGATATTTGCCCTGTCTGCTATAAATATGACAAGGGAAAATACTGGAAAAATGGAAAGAATAATTTTGGTAAGGGTTAGTCCACTGAACAGCAAAACAGCAAAATTGTTCAAAGTCAGTTTTCATTTAGAAACACAGTCAGTGTTATAAATAGCAAAAATATTTTAGCGCTATCTTCATCAAATATATTCTTAATGATAAGATTGTTTTTTACTAATTTAATACAGAATTAGACTTGACAATGATCGAAAGAGCATCTTGTGCTTTAAAGAAAGGAAGAACATGTGACTGTCTGTATAATGAAATCACATAATCAACTACAACCAATACAGACTTTTTCTTAAAATGCTTATAATCCATATAATGTGCATAAAATCCATGCCTATATATCAAATAGTGCACTGCAAAATTTACGGTAAAAAAATGTAAGAATATAATAAAAGTATATATTTTTTAATATATTGTAGCAACATTTTAGATTTTACGGTTTTAACTTAAATTTACAGTTAAATACCGTAATTTCATTAACTGACATAATGTTAATATACCAGCCTTTTGAAGTACTGAAACATGTTTTGTACCTTTGCAATACTGATAACCACCAAACACAGGTGGTGATGAGAAAGTCACATGATGAACCAAAGCCCATCTCTAGCAGCTTTTAAACACTGACATATATAGAAGATGTCCAGTGTCATTCACACAAATACCATTATAACACACGTGAAACTTTAATAATGCAATAAACATTCATTTAACAACATTAGATGAAATATACAACCCAAAACTGATAAGAAAAAGAAACACAATTAAAATGTAACATAGGGAACTCTGGGAATGTCAATTCCCTGTAAATTATACATAAATTAGGTTATACATTATACAATTATATATCTTGTTCACGTCCAAAAAAATTATACAACTGTAAAATTACACGTAATGTCCAACACATTTTCCCTCGTATGTAGTAGATGAATCTACGATTAACCATTTAACAGGTTTTAACGGTAGCATTTTTAGTGTTTTACCGTTAAATTCACTGTCAATTTTTACAGGGTAAATAATCATTGTCATGTTTACCTGTCACCTGACATTTACTGATAGTTTGTTTGTGTGTGTATGTGTTTATACAACTGACTTGTTGCTGGCACTATAACAACCTATTGTGTTTACATGTTTACATTAATTTTCATTAATTTTTACATTAATGTTTACATTAATTTTACATTAAATTTACATTTTAATTTGTTTTAAACATCAATAGTATAGCTCAAAATAGTCAGAAACAAAATTGTTTTAAAGACAATTTTTCTCAATTAAAAATTAAATTACCAAATAACCCTGTGGTTTTTCTAAACCCTAAAACACAGCATTTATGTATTTTTATTTTACTTATTTTAATCTCCATGGCTTTTTGAAGATTTTTGGTCAGTGACTATCATAGTTTACATATGCATTTCTCCCAATCATTATAATTACAATCAACCTGCCTTGTTAGCAATTATTATATCTACTACTGTTGTTACATACTGTATAGTTTAACAACCTCACTGAGATTTCCCCACACAGATTTCAATTAGCACAACAGATAATGTAGCATATGCTCTGGAGAGAGGGTAAAACTATTAAAGAACAGAGCTCCCAGCAGAAGATGTGTTTTCCCAGCATGAGCGTTTCTCGCTGGAGTAGACGGCCCCTGGTGCACAGCAAAGAGAAGAGAGTCGTACACAAAACCTACTTCATATTCAACACACGAAGTGCTCCCTCTCTAATAATGGAGAAACAAATAAGCGTGACCGCTCTGATGTGTATCTCTTCATAATTTAATTACATTTTGACATGGTGCAGTGTGTGAGCTGCAGTGTATGTTTAAACTCTGGCAAGGGGTGATTTTACTAAAGTAGTGACAGTCTAAATGAAGGGAATGCACAGGAAGATGGTGTCTTGATGTCCAGCTATCATTCAATGACTCTTAAGAGCTGATGTAAGCAATAAAACCTTGAGTTTATAGAAAGTAAATAACATCTTTCTATAAACCCTTGCTGTAACATCACTGCTAAATTCATACAGCTTGTTTGCTAAGTTAGTGTGCTTAATGTGCTGTCAGATGGAAAACAGTAAAGAAGTCAAAGCCAATGATTTTTTTGGCACTCTACAAAGTATTCCTTCCTCCAATACGATGTTCTCACCTTATCCATTTCTGCTTTATCTCACAGCTGGAATCTCTCGACAGGTTAGGCTTCCATTAACACCACACTCAGAAACGCTAACGAGAAAACAGCGGGTGCTAATTTCTGACCTGTGTTAACGAGGTTGTCTGGCAAGAACTCTGGAGGAACCAGTGGGGTTAAACTTCAGGTCTCAGGTGGCATATAAAAGTGGGTATAGGCCATGTGGCTCTCTTTCTTTCAGTGGTGTTATGCTGTGTTCCATTCTAATCAAAAGTTTCTAATTGATATATCAACAGCTTTTGTTGTCTCGCATTTCTTTCGTCCAACTTTGTCCAACAGATTTATGCTGATTCTAAACTATTTGAATTAAAGGCAGGGTATAGGATTTCTGGAAGCCAATGTTGATATTTGAAATCACCAAAACAAACACGCCCCTACCCCAAAAGTGTCTTGCCCCTTTGATAGCTCCACCCCACACATACATAGCTAATACGTCTCGTCCAACCAAAATCATGAGCCTTCCTCTTAAATAAGCCCGCTTCCTTCCCTTCCACATCTCGTTACGCATCCCTCCTCCACCCCTTCTCCTCCTCATTCTGCATCTTCCTACCAGGGAGCAAGTGGAGTTCGAGCCGGACGCCGAGTTCAGCCCTCGCTAGGGTTCAAACAACTAGGGCTCTGTGTTCGCCGACCTCCAGGCTCGGACAGCATGCCAAATATGCCTAAATTCTTGTAATAAGGAAGCGCAAACTCTTGAAATAATATTGCGTGTTTGGCGTGGATGTCACTCAGAGTCCGGCTCGATCCGAAATGCAAAATAAATCGAGCTACTGGATAAACGGACGTAAGCTCTATTTAAAGAGAGGACTTTTGATTCTGGTCGGGTAATAGGCTGATTAGGAAACGAGTGTCAGCTGTGATTAGCCGATCGTACGTGCTCCTCCCGAAATTTGTTTATCTCTAAACATCATTTAAATTTCCTGTTTGGCTGACTGATGGCAAACAGGAGAAAACTTGTTTGTAAATATTTTTTATTTTTTTTTTTCATTTGGTAATCCTACTGTCAAAGAATTACCTTTACTAAATGCACTGTAGCATTTACAACTACCTTAATCACCTCATGACAGTATTTGCATGTCGCTGCTGTTCAAAGCCACACTTGCCTGTTACTATGCCAACCACCATCACAGTGTCCTTTACCTCCCCGACCTCAGAGAGGGAAATAGGGGGATGGGTGTAACCTGGCTTCTCTTCTTCAACCCCAGACTAAGATCTGGATTAACCCCCTATGCTCCATCACAATAGGGGCACATGTCCGCCTATCCACCGCAGGCCCATTCAGACCTGCTTAACACACAGAGTAATAAGGATTAGTGTTAATGAGACATAAGGAATTAAGTATGAATGAAGACCTCCTTAAGCAGTCATTCAATACATTCTGCACCTCCTCGTTCTCCTTCTGTCTCCGCTCTGTGTTTGAGCACAAGGTGTAATCCTCTTGAAAATCAAAGGTAGGCGGCTTGTATGAATACAGGCTCAGATCTTACAGCAGTATTTGATTCAGCTTTCTGCCATCTGCCTTGTCTCTTTTCACCTACACTCTTCTCAGCTTGCTACTTACACTCACTTCCCTCTCTTCACTTCTTTTTATTGCAGGGCCATTGTTTAATTCCTCCCTTTTGTAAAGTATGAAGCTTTTCATATGAATCAGATGAGCGTGGTGTGAGATGTGAAGCTTAGGATACTAAGTGCACAGTCAGAGATCAGAAAATTTACTTAGCCTGTGTATCAAAAATTCTGATTCACACAATTTCTTTTCTACACTACTTCTTTTTTTCCCACTATTTAAAGTAATGGGTCAGAATCCATTGAAAAACATGGAACATACAATGCTAAATGTTTATAATATATTATTATTGTCTCATGGCAATACATGCATAATTTATAAGGTGGTTAATTTGTGCAAATTCGTATGATCTCACTCATATGAATGTATACGATTTTTGCTAAATTTGTATGAATTTGTACAAATGACCTACTGTACACCTAAGCATACCTGTCATGGGATTTTAGACAAATCGTACTGTACAAGTGAGGTCATGAATTTGCCACCTTGTATGAATATGTACAAACTGGTTGTGAGACTGTGTTGGATATGCAATATACAGTATACTGTATGTGTCTTGCATCACCTCATAGAAACTTTGTGTGACAGCCCCAAAAGCATGAAAATAACCATGCAACATTATTATATTAAATTAATATTTATATTAATACAGATATAATTTTATTTAAATTAATTAAAACATTTTTAAAATGTGTATATATATATATATATATATATATATGTACTGTATATTTATGTTTTTTATCAAAACAGATTTTAATGTTTGATTTATTTTTCTACAATAAAGGATATGATTATTCAAAATACTATCATATTTGATTGCCCCATGACAACGTAAAATGTGTGCTCTGAAGCAAAACCAGTAGGGAACCGCTTTCAGAAAGCACTATAAAAGTAGTTTGTATTGTGTTTTGACGAGGAGCATTATAATACTACCTAAAATGTCCTCTTGAGTTTCACAGAATTAAGAAAATTAAATGGTTTTAAGACAACACAATGGTAAATTATGGCATAATTAACATTTTTGGTTGAATTGTTCATTTAAGTCAAATCAAGTGTTTATGTTTTAAAATGACTTAATTTCCTCAGCAAGACTTCCTGTCTGCTCTCTGTGAATGCATCCTGTGTGTCTGCCTTTACACTGACCTCTATTCTGTTCTCTGTTTGATACCACTGCTCATTATGCACCTCTCTCCCTCCTCTCCAATTATTGCTCTCAGAAGTCATTTAGTGAGGGGTCTCAGACGACTGGGACACTCGCTGTGCCATTACCCAGAACTCCCCTTGATCCAGCCCACACGTACTGCCCAGCATAAATAGACTACAGAGCACATTTAAATGGGGCTTTATTCTATTTATATATAATATTAATTCATAGGTTAAATTATAAATACACTTACAAACATTCTTGTTGTATTTGTTGTATTTTGATATTTGTTTTAGGTTGCCATGAAGCAAGCAAATTAATTTGACATCTATTTTTTATATATTTAGGCTAACCGAACCGAATGTAATGTAAAACTACATGTCAGTTGCAATTTAATGAAAATATGTTATACTTCAAATTAATATGAATATTAAATTTGATTTTCTGAACTTTAGAGTACTTTTTAACCCAAGTTAGGATTTAATTACATAATTATATTAATTTATGTATAATTCTTTTGTCTTTGGAATATGGTAAGTGTACTAAATGTACTGACTGGTTAATTAAAATATATTTTACAATTATAATAAATTATAATTTATACTTTTAAATAAAATATGCTTTCAAATATACTTCAGTGTCATTTCTATTAAAGCGTGTATGCCATGTTTACATTTTTTTTCTTTTTTAATTACAATAGGGAACAGCAGGGTATTTGTTTATTTGCTGAAGTGATAATAATTTAGTGATATATGAAAAAAAAGGTCACAGTGTAAATACACGCTTAAGAACAGTGTAATATTAATTAACTGCATGTACTTGCAGGTACTTTTGCTGAATTTATTTGTTATTATATATATTTATTATATATTAGTAAGTTGAACATATAACAAGAACATCTTAAGAATAAACTGTTACTATATATTTGTAAAACAAAAACATACAAGAATAAATAAATACATTTGTGACCAACATCAGAGAACTGAGAATGTTTTGTTAAATTGTTAAAATATTAGCTGAAATGTTAGGGGGTCCTTCAAATCAAGAGTTCATCTGACAAAAAACGATTGGGAATACCTTTATTATATTATTAGTCATACTAGAAACACATATTTTCACTGACATTTTGCATGTAAAGGATGATTTGAAATCCATACTTAAACCATGCTTGGATCCACTGTGTTCCTCAAGAACTTAAAGAAAGTGGAAGATGGAAAAAGGCAAAGCGTGTTCTATATTAGAGCAAAAGGTCATGAGGAAAAGCATGAGGACCCTTTTCTCTTCTGCATCCAACTTCATTTCCACTTCCATTTTTATCCGACTCTCTATGGCCTCTCCCAAGATATGAGATACACGCTCTGACATGAATTAGTCCTAGATAGACTGAGATTCACATGTCCTTTGGGATTCAGAGAGCCCTTCACAAAACCCACCCTCCCTCCACATCTCCCCTCTTTTTCAAGAGGCTCTCTAATCCTTGTTCTCCATATGTTTTCCACCTGTCTGTGGACTATCACCTGTCTTTTGGCTTGCAGAAAGCCTGTCTGTCTCCTGCAGATATGCTGTGAATTCAACTACCAATCAGTAGGAGAAATCAAATGCTGTCTGTATTAGCATATGGAACCATAACAGCCTAAAGATCTATACATTCAGAGCAAGGCTGAAAAAGTTAAACAAGTTCTTAGATTTTGTCTTTTCTTTTTTATTCTGAGCAGCATGTAATAGTAATACTTATATGATGCTCCACTTATAAAGATATTGTTGAGCAAAAGTAGATGTATCATGTTTTGCACTGAATGTGATTGGCCTTTATGTACATTTTCATTGCACACTTGCCATTTTCATTGTCACTTTATAATTCCTATAGAATGTATGATGTCACTTTATTGGTATTTCATCAAGGCCAGGGACAGTGAGAATCCCTCAGACCATGTGTGTAATATTCCATTACTATGGACTCCTGCAGCACATAATATCCTATTAATGAACACTCTAAATTCAAAGGCAGACACTCATTTTGTGGGCAGTAACAGATTTAAGCAGAGGAATTGGCCTGTCTTTATAAATACTCAGATGAATGAGACAAACCAAGACCATTCACTTGCATGTGATTTTATATGAGGTTATAGAAACAATACGCCTATGGCAAGATTTACTTATATTTTACTTTCTGTACCTTCCAAAGCAAGTGTTTTGAGAGTCATGATTGACTTTTGCAGCTCTTTTTGCAGCTATTTATCCATAACTTCATAATTGAGGTCATTTGCTTTATAAAATGCACAAAATCGAAGATCATTACATGTACACAAATTATTAAATGTTTTTTAAGTTGTACAAGATATTTGTTCATAGCACTGATATGTCTGGTTCATTGAAATGAATTGCTTCACCTTGCTCTGTTGTTTATACCACACAGGTTTTGTGGGGACATTTCATAGACATAAAGGTTTTAACTAGTTCTTGCTTTCTATCCCCTTTTGCTCATGTCTCTAAAAATTAGGGCTGTTTTAGTCGTGTTTATTGTATTTTATGTAGATGTATGAAATTCACTACCGAGGTTATACTTAGTATTTCTTTCTTATTAGCTATGACTGTGTTGCGTACCATCGTGAATGCACGTTGAAGTTTAACATGCAAGAAATTGTTGAATAAAGTCGTTTTTTTTTCTTTGTGCACAAAAATTATTCTCACAGCATCATAAACTGAAGGGTGAACCACTGATGTCACATGAACTATTTTAACGATGTCCTTACAACTATTCTGAGCCTTGATTTCCAGCCAAAATATTTAAAAAAATTCTTAAACCAAGAAGGATTTTATTGAAAATTATTGTTTTGTTTTTAGAAGTAATTTTTCTCTTGAAACAAGCAAAATAATAAACAAAATAATCTTATATCAAACAGAAAACAAGCTTATTTTGCTATAATATAAAATATATTTATTTTATTTTTAGATTATTTGAATTTTTCCATTCCTCCTCCAGTTGCCCCCTCCTGCTCCTGGATGCAGCGGTCCTCTGTCCCAGGGGACAGGCCGTCCTCCTCCGCTGTGTGAATGAGAGAGGATGACAGTGCTGTTATCTGGGTGATCTCCAGGGTGCAGTATCAGCCCTGAACAGCACAGCCCCGTCAGCAGCGACACAACTGATACAATCTGTGTTTGGTGAATCAGCTCTCACTGTTTCTCCCTCTCTCTCACACACACACACACACACACACACACACACGCATATTTTCACTCTCTCTTGTCAGAAAGCCCACAGAGATGCTCTCAGCCCTACAGCTAATCAATTCAGTCCAAATAGTTTTATTGACATGACAAATGTCACATCTGCATCTCCAGAACAGACTTGGACAAACTGTGTACCAAAGAGAAGGACTGAATATACACCTGCATTGACGATATTTGTTTGATACTTAAATAAGAAGAAAAAGGCATCACAAACACCAGCATGTGTACAGTGCAAGCATTTACACACTTTAGATGTTGACTCGATTGAAATAAGAATAGTGAAAAAGCTGGTAAAAAAAAAAATATATATATATATATATATATATATATATATTAGAAAGTTAGCATAGATGTATGTGGTACCAAATTTAGCATATGTATTCATATATTTACATGCACACCACTATAGTTATGTACTGTGGTATAAATGTTAATATATAAAACCAATTGTTTAATGTGTTTATACACCATTAGAACTAGAGACTTGAAAATTATACAGAATGCAGTTTTTCCACCAGGATTTAAAATTATATTTTGAAAACTTGTTACAATATGGAAAAAATTTATTTTGTTCTATGGATATTTACATATGTTTAAAAATATGTACATATCTAAAGAACAAAATACATTTTAGTTTGAAAATAACACATGCTGTGTCGAGGCAAAAATGACATTTACAGTTTGTATTTTCTGAGTGTTCGGTGGGCTATTGTTTGAAAATGGTGTTAGCTTCACATGGATGGTAATATGCATATGGAAATGAAATGTAGATGAGGTAATGCATAGTCAAACTAGGTATTGTAAGCTCCATAAATTGTTATTCTTCCAATGACTAGGACTGCCAAAGGGAAAGTTGCACTAATTCTGGATTTGGAAAAATGTTCAATATATTTAAAACTGTCAACTTGAAAATATCTTTATAGTTGAACATATGAATATGAATATAAATATATACTATAAATAGTTCAACATTTGCAAAACATATGAAAACAAAAACTTGTTAATCATGATTAATCATTTGACAGCACTTAATTAAAATACTGGTAAATAAAACAAAATGCTTTAAATTGGTTAAAAAAGATTTGATGGTGTCATTCCTTAAAATATGCTGTGATATCATATTATAAATAAATATGTATTTTCTAAAGAGGGAGGCTTCATATTCAGTGAAAGGATGATTTAATATCATGCGTAAGAATTGCTTAGTTGGGGACACCTAATTTCTAGTGATACCGTCATTTTGATTACAGAGGCTGTCTCTGCATTTGATAAATAAAGTTTAATCTCGTCATTATACATTACCATCACTCTATATTCTCCTATTTGATAATGTTCAGTGCTTTGCTACAATCTGTATTGCCTAAAGCGCTATATAAATAAAAGTGATTGATTGAAAAATCTGCTTAAAAGAATGCATTTAAAAACACACAAAGACATTTATATTCTGGTAAGGACTGGAAGTGCTGTTCCAAGCTGTTGCCTCTCATTTCCCCTCTGAATCTCCTACTGCCGTTTCACTGCCTGCTTCCATTTCCTCTCCTCTGAGCATGAGAGAGAGAGAGAGAGAGAGAGAGAGAGTTGGGAATGAGGGAGTAATGTATGGAGCAGGAGTGTGTTTGCTGCTCTGAATCACTGTTAGATGATCTCTGTTTTGACCTGTCAGTGGGCATCACTTAGAGAGTATGTATTTTTTAGGATTGCCCTAGAGACTTGCTCACTGTTTTTGGTTTATATTTTTTGTGTGTGTTTTTGTCTTTTGTGAATAAATCTCCACTTAAGTCTGATCCTCTGCATGCAAGTTCCCCTCGCCCCGTCACAGTATCTAGCACAGATCTCAGTTTCCATCTCACAGCTCATTTTTCACCTCCCAAACGTGCTCTGATGGTCTGCAATAATTCAATTAACAAATGACCATCCATATTTGATTAAGGCTTTAATAATTGCCAGCCATGGCTAGATAACTTTTGATAACTAGTGCCCCGTAAAAGATAATTCACTCCGAGAAGTAATTATACTTTTCTATTAGAATTCCCATGACGGACTTCTACCACTCATTCATAGGGATTTTGTAGAATATTTCATAATAAATCACTTAAGCTTGTGAAATAAAACTGTAATTTAAGCATAACAATTAATGAGTGAATTGCAAACATTGGCTTAATTTGCTGTAGGATTACATTGTTTTGACTTAAATAACAAACCATGTGATAATATATCTATTTTTATATATTTGTTAGCTAATATTTTTCATATCTAACGTTTAAAATGATTAAGGAACATTTAATTAATCAGAAATGCAATAAAAAAACTGTTTTTTTGTGAAATATTCCAATTTGAAAACTTTATTTTATTATATTTTAAAACAAAATTTATTTATGTGATTTATGAAGCCAGATTTTCAGCATCGTTAATCCAGTCTTCAGCATCACATGATTTTAATATGTTGATTTGGTGCCCAAAAAAATATCATTAATGTTGAAAACTGTATTGTGGAAATGCAATTTTAAATATAGTATTCTTTGATAAAAGTTCAAAAGAACAGCATTTATTTGAAATGTAAGTCTTTTGTAATATTATAAATGTCTTTCTGTCAATTTTCATCACTGTCAATCTCACAAACATGCTACAGTTTATGTGTCTCATGTGTTATCCATACAAATGCAGTTTTGGGTAATTCATTCTTTATTAGCATCTGTAAGCTTTGCTGAAGCCTGATTCTAGATGCTGAGGTCCTGGGAATAGAATATTTATGCGTGAGGCTGGAGGGCTGGTCTCAGTCCTCTGGCTCTCTCCTGCTGTGTGATGTATTGGACAGTAGTGTTGTGCTGGACTCTGGAGGAGCCTAAAGCTGTTGTCGATTGGCACCACCATATTTGTGATGTTTTGTCCTGACCACTGGTGTCAGTCCCGGCCTATGTTCTTCTACTCTGGGATCAGCTGTTCTTCACTTCGGCTCCATTAGCACTAGCCCACTGTTCCTCACACCTCAGCCTGGGGTCAGCTGTCATGGTACCCACAATGCAATGCACAAGACCCTACTGTCGCCTTAAATACAAAGACCACACTTCATTATGCTCCTTTTGTCATCAACAACCCTCATAGGATAGTAAGAGTTTTCAAATTATTTCCTTGCTTACTGCATTTGATTGTTGGCTGGGATGGACTTTTAATAGTTTATTTATGCTAATTCATACAAATTCGTACACCCTCACTTCTACGAATTTGTACGATTTGTCTAAACCCCAGTGACGGGTTAGGTTTAGGGGCAGGGTTTACCCGTACCAATTTGTATGAGTTAGCCACCTCGTAAAATATGTACGAATTGCTGTCAGACTGGGTTGTTTATTCAGCACTAAAATATATAATTTTAGACATTTTTAAATGTAGACATACGTTTTTAAAGAAACTATTCTGCAAATGCATACAGCTATATCTTAGTATTTGGATTATATTCTTTGTGTTTATGATACTGTGGAATGTTTAAGGTTTGACTTTTCTTGATTCAGTTTTAATTATGTTCACACAATTTTGACATGATTCACTAGATTCAATATTCAATTGATTCAAACTGTAACTTAATCATATTGTAATTTAGTGTAATTTAATTAATCAAATAAATCTTTAGAAGAAACAATAAAAAGGAGCCCACCTTTTAAAATTTATATATAACATTTAAATAAATAAATAGACAAACAAACAAACAAAATGTTGGCATCCTATTAAATGTGCATGTAATTGCATTGTAATAATTTTGTGAACAAAATGATTTAATATGTTAAATACGGCCACATATGAGTTATATGCAAGATCATTTTTAACATTTTAAACAATATTTTTAGTATATGTATGTATTATTTATTTTATGTTTTCACTCACGTTTTGTTTTATTTTTTAATTTATTTAATAATTTACATTCTTTTGTCACCTTTTTTTATTACTATTACAACATTTTGTTTAGTTTTTCATCCAATATTTATACTTTATTTCAGCTTGATTTCAAATAACTACTATTAACTAAAACTATTACAAAAATTACCCTAATTTATGAAAAAAATGGTCATTAACTAAATCTAATTTAGGTTCAGGAGATAAGTTTGAGTCGTTGAATACAGTGGCTAAACTAAGGCTTTACACCTTCTGTGTGCAATCCTGGTGGAAGGAGGAGGTGTTTTGACAGAGATAGAAGGAGCTGTGAAAGCCCTGGAACATTTGTGTGGAAGTCTGTGGAGATTGAGAGCAGATAATAGACTTCATGTTGACATTCCCTCTCTAACTGTGACCAATTAATGATGGCTGGCTAAAAGAGCATTTCATTAGTTCTTGCCCTTGGCTGTTGCGCATGCCTGCGAGGGCTCTGCTGAAAACAGATTAGGACATTAACTCATGAGGGGCTGAAGGACTTGTGGAGTCATGCCTTCAGGCTCTGCCAGGCTTCAAAGAGCCTGGGTTGTTACAATCCTGTTATATTATTCACACAATAGCAATAAATTATTCAGAATTGATTGAATCTCCCTAATTCCTCTTTTCCATCTTTTAAATGTTCCTTTTTAAAATAGCCCACTGCCCATATACATTCAAACAGCGGTTTTGTGGACATTAATACTAAGACTTGTCACTATCAGATGGCTACACAGCATCTGCTGGATTTATAAAAATCACTATTGTGGGGTTTTTCTTTTGCTATTTGAGCAAATGGGATGCAAAAATATATTTGTGTTGCTCTCCCATTCACTTCTTTTCAAGTTAACCCAACTATGACAACTTACTTAAGTCTCACTTAAAAAAACTGAAATATATATGAGTGAAAAGTGTTATTCCATGAGAAAAAGTGTAGACTGGGTTTTACCAACTTGATCTCACATCTCGTACATATTTTATGAGGTGGCTAATTCGTACAAATTCATACGATTTGTTCTAAATCGTACGTATTTTCCGAGTTGCCAATTCGTATGAATTTGTACGACTGACCTAAACCTAACCCTGCGCCTAAACATACCCATCAGAGGGTTTTTTCGTACAAAATCGTAAGAGTGAGGTCATACGAATTAGTAAGAATTGGCACAAATTTTGCACCTTGTGCGAATACATACGCATTGGTCGTGAGACTGTGTTGGGTTTTACCCAGCTGTGATGGTATTGTATTGTATAGTGACATGAAAAAAAGCATTTTAGGCACTTTGGGGGTGAAATAGGTTATTAGATTTTCATCAAATACATTTTTGCCCTTTGAATAACAAACACTTTTAAAAATAAAGGTTCCAAAATAAGTTTTTTATAGAGATGCCATAAAATAGGTTTTGGTTCCTTAAAGAACCTTTCAGTGAACAGCTCTTAAAATAATATTTTTTTCTAGTCTGAAGAACAACAATAATAATAATCTTTAATTTAATCTTATTAATAATCTAAAGAATTTCTTTTTCCACTGTAAAGAACCTTTTGTGGAATTAAAAGTTTCCATGGAT
>JAUCMS010000095.1:20212447-20227319 GCA_032357445.1 Enteromius radiatus | reverse complement strand
TTTTTAATAAATCTGCAAAAATGTCAACAATTCTGTGTTTTTCTGTCAATATGGGGTGCTGTGTGTACATTAATGAAAAAAAAAAAATACTTAAATGATTTTAGCAAATGGCTGCAATATAACAGAGAGTGAAAAATGTATGGGGGTCTGAATACTTTCCGTACCCACTGTGCACTGTGTGTGTATATATATATATATAATAAAAATGTATTGAAATAGCTTTTACACAGACTGCAGAAAGCTCAGACAATCACAGAAGAATAAGGTCTTCTAACTGTCTTCTGACACTGCCCATGCCGGCTCCCCACGATTCACTGTATCAATTGTAGTGCTGTTATTGGAGTGTAATCGGGCATGAGAAAGGCCAGCTTGCTGAGGGTTGGGGGCTATTATGAGAGTCCCATCTGTGACTGCCTTGTGGAGAGGGGGTACTGGCCTGGAGGTCTCTGGCACATATCTATGAATGGTGGGTGTGAGAAGGGGCAACGGAGAAGCAGCTGATACGTCCGGATGTGTGGGTGTATTGAACAACTTGTCTTCAACTATTGCACTTGCGCTCTACATTTTTCAGAGAAAGTGTCCCTTTTCACTGTCAGCCAGTGTTTATCATTGTTAACCTAGAAGAAGCTTAAAATACATATTGATCTGTTCATAGATGTGCATGTGTTGTTTCCTCTTCTAGCGTCAAACTTCATATTGTCATATTGACTGACTTGTTTGTTGAGTGCACATTCAGCCCCATCTCCACACTGAGAGCCATTTGAGAGTGAGAGTGACGGTTGATTGATCCC
This sequence comes from Enteromius radiatus, assembly GCA_032357445.1. Taxonomy (NCBI): domain Eukaryota; kingdom Metazoa; phylum Chordata; class Actinopteri; order Cypriniformes; family Cyprinidae; genus Enteromius; species Enteromius radiatus. Next base: position 20,226,528 of record JAUCMS010000095.1, on the reverse strand, counting down.
ATGGCTTCCTCTGCAGGGATCAGTGGGGTCAGGCTGCAGGAGATGATAAGCTGAGATGGAACAGGGCTATCACCACTCTGGGTCAGGACCCCTCCGTAAATTGAGCTGATTACTGCTGCTGGTCAGGTTCGCAGGGAAGACCAGTAATCAACAGCCAGGCCAGGGTACAGCAGTAGACTGCTTTCACAGACATTACTACACATACTACAGTTTATACATGTACATAGCTGAATGTTGTTCATGCAATCATGCAGTGATGTCACAGTGTAGTACAGCCTAAAGTGGCTTATTCTTTTCTTAAAATGGCAAATATATAATAAACACACAAAAATGTTATTTTATGTTATAATGAATTAAAGTGCCATTATATCATTTATATTGTAGCCTACCATTTAAACTGTTGTTACCCTCTATGGGTGCTGTTAAAGAGGTGTTTGATATCAATTCTATAGCATCCATCTACCATTAGTGGTTCAACTTTAACATTATAGTTGTGAGAGAATTAGACCTTAAAATAAAGTGTGACTGATCCTTGATTTCAGTTATGGTGCCAAAGTCAGTATGATGAACCGTGCAGCTTGTACTGAACAAGTTGCAACAGCTCTGGAAAACTTGCAGTGCAGTGTTTGAATGTTTAGATGATACTTGCACCTTCTGGGACATCTCTCAACATCCCATCAATACATTCACACACAAAACACAATAACTGGCCAGATTTGCACAAAGCATGAGGGTGAACAACTCAGATGGTCTCCACTCCCTATACTTGACACAAGCATGACCTGTGTGTGTTTCTATGTGTGTGTGTGTGTGTGTGTGTGTGTCTAGCCCCTCCTCGTTGCAGTCTGTCTCAGTGTTTCTTCTCTGTGCCAACTGCTCACAGTCAGGGCGATCCTCCAGGGCCAGGGTGCATCCTCAGGTCACCTGGTCAATTAAATTCAAATTGAAGATAAATGATCTGCAAATTATGTCCAAAGAAGTAAGTAAAGGAAATTGACTTTAAAACAGTTCTGAGGGGCCAGAGGATGCAATGTTTCACTAACAAACCTTTATGTGAAAATGAGGCACCAAAACCATATACAATACAGTCAAAAACTGGGGGGTTTGCCATGGACCTATTCCTAAAATATTAAGTCAACATGTATGTTCATATGAATGAATGAATAAATAGTCATTTTCTTAAAATCTTTATAGGCTTTTATACAATTATTATATATGCAAATTTGTTTTAACACGTGTTAACAAAATATTCACTATTAATCTCTCCTTGACTAGTCTAAAGAAAAATTAAAAGGTAACATTAAAATTTGATTAATACAAGGAACAAAACAAAAGTAATTTTGTAAAATAGTAATACAAATAATATTAATTTCTCTCAAATGTTTGCATACCCTCTCAAGCCTCCTTGTTTCTCTTAAATTGCTATTTTAAGGAGAATTGTGCTATTATGTTTTAAAAGCCTTTATGCTTGGCAAATGTAATCACATAGCAAGCATCCTGAACACCTATGTAACTGCATAGCATCATCCTGGCAATTACCCAATTACACTAACTGTGGCACAGTTTTGGTGACACATTTTCTTTGAAAAATGCATATTTCTGATTATGTGTTCTTGTCTATATGCTTGCAAGAGAGAATGTAACAGAGAGAGAGAGAGAGAGTAAAAGGGATGTAACGGTTCTTGTCCCTGAGGGCTTGATGACACTAAAGAGACACAGAGAAGAAAGGAGGAGGGGAAGCCCATCACCCTCTGCTCCATTCTGTCCTTTTACAACTTGACAAAATAGCCTTTTAATTTTGCTGAACGTCTGGGGCGTCTGCGGCTCTGCCTGCATCAATCTCCATCATCAGCAGGCTCCAGGCACTGAGTCCCCAGGGTCCTCTCACTGCCAGAAGACCACTGTCTCACCCCCTCTAGGCACATAGCAAAAGAGAGCTGCCAAGATCGTTTCTCTTCCTTGTACAGTTTACCATCATTCTGTGTGCACATTCTCCTTTTTTCCTAATAATTTTAAGACTGTACCTTCAGATTCAGATTCATCCCTTTCAAATTCAGCCAGCAACACCCATGTTCATCCTCATAGCATGAAATATACACCAAAACATTTTTCACTTTCAAAATCAAATATTTGGGCTAATGCATTTGGCTTTGAGTTCTTCCAGCATTTCCGGCATGATTGAATATCGTTTTACTGTGTCTCGGCCTAATGCGGTGACATCATTGAGTGAGACAAATCCATGTTATCAATTGGCAGGCTGAATGAGAAACAGTCAATAGGGATTAAAGTGAGGTCTTTCCCTATTGTTTACATTCATACCTTTGCATCTAGCATGTCAACCACGGTAGGTGAAGCAGAGCAGGTGTAAAGGGTCTTCGGACAGAACACAGCATGCACACATGCCTCATTCACAGAAAAGGAAGCTTGACAAACTTTTTAACCAGCCTTATGTCAGGAGAGACTGTGTAGTTTCATCATGCATTTGAAATATGTATACACTCTTGTAGAATTAAGATTTAGGTTGAGTTGGTACATTTTTGTTACTTGAAACAAAATGATTGTTAACTGAAATATATAACCTAACTTTTATTTCAGCTATGGCTATTGGCTAAGCTATTTATAACTAAAACAAAATAAGCAATACATACAATTTATACAATTTATATAGACATTAGTAAAAATTAATAATAAAATGACATTATAATTCAAAATATGAACATAAACTATTATAGTATATCAGTGAAACAGTGGGTTGTGTGTGTGTTTAATTTGCTATTAGCATTTGTTCATGGAAAATCTTCAACATTCTCGTTAATTTTCAATAAATTAAATAAAAATAAAAATACTATAAACATAGACCATTGTTAAACAAACTTAAGTTCTAAATATTTTGACTTTTTACAGTATTGAATGTCTTATTACTTGTCGGAATTAACTGAACTCATGAAATTAGTTAGTATAAATAAATTATAAATTAGTATTTGTTTCTTGAATTTGATTTGTGTGAATACTCATTTTTAAAAAGAATACATACATCTATAAAGTAGCAATTCATTTTCAAGAAAGTGTGTTCTACAACAATACACACTACAGTAGCTGGGGAAGAAAATCTGCTTCTGTATTTTTGCACTCTGACCAATGAGAATCCATATCATATAAGTCAGAAAGGCTTGCATTAACATCACCCAGCTTCAGTTCTACTTCAGTTCAGTGACGTAAAAAAAACAAGCAATCAAGTATTAGAATTATGCTAACTGCTATATGTGAGTGTACTGTACTGTGTGAACAATATTATATACATAACTTTTTATAGATACAGCTTACATAATACAGTAGTGTATACAAAAGATCCCATAACTTCCATCATGGGTTCATGGGTGTCAAGTGAGCAATGGACTGAAGGTGGTATGTTTTATAATCTTATTTACATCCCCCCTTAACAAATAAAGAGTAAAAATCTGCACGGTTAAAAAAACAAACAAAAAAAAAACACATTAACTCATACATAGCTAAAACTGTGCTAAGTGGTTTCATTTGGCAAATCATAATCAATTATGTTTTCAGCAAATTATGTGAATGAGTGGTCCCTCTGGGTTGCCATCTCATCTTGTTGAACTCAATTAGCAGTAATTAACACGTGCTAATGAGATGAAGTGGAATCCAAAACAAACAGTGGGAGCTCAGCCTCATATCTAACAGCAACAGAGACTGAATACAGCGGGTCAGGTTCACCATGACAGTCTCTGCAGACAAGACTAGAGGACTCAAACAATATCAGTCTTGCTGGATTGTAAAGAAATCTGACTCATGCAAATCATTCTGTGCAAGCTGTAGATATGGCAAATAAACAAGATGTGTAAGCACTCATGGTTTTTGATTTATTTGGTTGTTTCGAGGGTGGCTCTGTAACTCACCATGTCTTTACAACCGCTCAAGCACAAAAGACATTAAGTTTTACTATCAGTTGTATTCTTTCAAAGCTGAATGCACAAGCTGACCACAATTCTTGTGTATTGACTATATTTTTCATCTGCATGACATCTATTCCCGGGCATAAAAGTGCAGGTCGGACACTGTTGAGATATCACTTTCCCGCTGAGAATAAAGTCCCATCCTCTTTCACAGTTATAGGCTATAAAATAAAGCCTGTACTTCAGTGGTTCGGTGTCTACAGTGCAGCTTTGTTTCTTTTTGTACAACAAAAAGTGAAACTGTCCTGTAACAGGACAATTATCTCTTGCAGTACTCTGTATTGAATAATAAGAAAGATTTATATATAATAATTATGTGCTGTGCTTTTTTGGCATCACGTTCTTTATTGGCATTTATGATTCCATGAAGAACCTGAAAAATTGAAACTTTTCATCTCACAAAATGCTCTTTACAATGAAACACTCTTTAAATTCTTAAAACGTTCTTCAAAAAATGTTCATTTTAAGAACCTTTTACTGAAGAAAAAGGTTCTTTAGATTATTAAAATGTCCCTCGGACTAAAATATTATTTTACGGATTGTTTATGGAACTTAAACTGGTTCTTCTATGGCATATATGAAAACCCCTTTTGGAACCTTTTTAAGACTGTAATGAAATTACACAATACATATTTTATTGTTTATCTTCTATAAGCAAGGTTTAAACAGAACCAACAGTTTACAATATCATAAGTCATAAAAACCCAAAATTGATGCTATTTGTTCTAAATATCATCCATTAACAGAAGAAAAATGAAGCCTCCATGGGTCATAGCACCGAGACATCGCTGGTTTTTCCGCGCAAAGCCATTGGAACCTTTATTTTTTTATTTATAGTATAGTGTTTCGATAAATTTCGAGGTTTACCCAAAATCTGTCAGATTTTGAATGATTATGTTTTTCTAACTTTTTCTGTATGACTGGCTATCGCAAAAATCACGCACATGTGATTTGATTAAACAGTAAATTCGTAAGAACACATTCTCTCATTGTGCATTGTTGAGAATCAAATCCCACGGCTAATGATAGCTATCTGTAGCCTACATACATGCGTGATGCTTGTTCGCTGTCTGCTGTAGCCTATCTCTCGCTGCAGCTCCTCTGATAATATCTCCCAGCAGCCGGAGACTTTATATTATAATCATTAGTGATCCTTGCCCTCTCACCCGTACTGAAGAACAATCGTAGAGGAACATTAATCTGAGCTGGAAACTGCCGTGTCCCTCTTTTCCCACATGGCTGTCCAGGTCGTGTTTTTCTCGAATTGTGCATAATTTCTGGATCACTATGGCTGAATTCACACACCCGCTTAACTAAAATATTTCAAACACCCTCGATTTCATTAATGACCCTGTGTTAATAGGATTTAGTCTACTGGATGTAGCTGAGAAAACGAAATTGCAGTGCTGTATATAAAATGTTTAATAGCCTATATAGCATATGATATAGCCTATTAACCTCTAGAAAAATATATAGGCTAATATATAAATAGCCTCTATTTAGAATAGACTTCTGCCTAACATGTAAAATCCCATTTCCCCCTTCTTTATTTAGGCTAATATTGCAATAATATGCTAATTATTATTATTATTATAAAACATCTAGCAAACAGCCTTTACTATTCAGTTGTGCTTCCAATTGCCTTGGGTTTGCTTAATTTGTAAACAAGCTTCAAGAATAGGCCTAAATAGAAGATTCTACTGATTTACTGAAAAAAACTAATAAAAGCAAAGAAATAATAGCCTGTCACCAAGAACCAGTCAAATTTACATTATTCATATCTACCAATGTCTTGCATTCCGTCAGATTGTCTTACGCGTCAAATTATAAATTATTTCTAAAAACAATTAAATCATTTCTCAGTAACGAAAAACAGGCACATTGCAATGCATTACATTTTCTCCGAGGTCAAAATAGTTCTATAAATACTCATCCATTATGAGTAACGTTATTAGTCAACATTCAAGTTTGTTTTGATAATACTCGATAATGTGTTGTTTCCAAATAGACTGTAGACAGCAGAAATTGCAGGGGAAAGTGCGTTCACCTAAATTGCTGTAATCTGATTGGTTCTGTTCCAACATGACGTCACCTCGCAGGGAATAAGGTCTCTCGGCAGCATCCAAACGCATGCCAGCGACTGAAGCAGAGCGAGATACAACTGGAAAATACACACAAATGACCAGGGATATACGTGGTATGCTTTGAAACCGTTCGTTTTAACTTTTTGTAAAACGAATTAAACGCATTAATTGTTTTTTTTTTTGTTGTTCAAGCATTGTGGGGCACTGGAGTTTCCGCCCGCATGTAGGCTATCTATTTAATTATACATTAAGTAACCATTCCATGAGATTGAACTAATACTTCAGCTAAAGTTTTTATTCATCTTAATAATAAAGGATCAGCGTATGTTTAATCGTCTAAAGAGGAGCTGACACTTGTCCGTTTCTGCGCTGTAGGCAAAATTTGGGATGCTGTGTTATATCCAATGCCAGCCTTTTTGATGACTTTTGTTTACTTGGATCAAGGACCGCGTAGTGTTCTCTAACTTTTGGCACAAGACAAGCAGATTTGTATTATTATTTTTTTTTTTGCCTCTCACTAAGGACGGCAACGTGGTGACCGGAGTCACAAAATATGGTCCACTGTGCTGGATGCGAGAGGCCTATTCTGGACAGATTTCTGCTCAGCGTCTTGGATAGAGCCTGGCATGCCAAATGCGTGCAATGTTGTGACTGTAAATGCAATTTAACTGATAGGTGCTTTTCAAGAGAAGGACGACTCTACTGCAAAAATGACTTTTTCAGGTGAGCATTTGACTCGAAGAAAGCATCAAAGGATATTTTAGCTCTTGCAATGTGGCTACGTACCTTTCTGTAGCTATTACAATTTTTCCCCTTATATTCTAATACTATGTAAAAAAAATCGTTAAGCCTTATGTAAACACAACATACCTATAATAATAAATGAGCACGAAAAATCGACGCAACTGTAGCGCATTACATTTTACATTTACAACCTCTCGGATTCTAGACAACTTGTTAGGTGACAGACTAAAACAGTTCTCTTTGTTTACAAGGTATGAGTGTCAGACAGGCAGGGGATGAGATTTGCACCAGCACCTGACGGATGTGTGCCCTGCCTCGCCTCAATCTTTCTTAGCACATGCGTTTGTTTGCCAAAGCTCGAGCAAAGATGCGATAATTGGATTTGAATAATGAATGAGCTCGAGAGGAAAAGCACAGACATCCAGTCGGCATGCATTTGATAACAATTTCAGTGAATTGCATTTACATACACGCCCAGAAACAAAAGAATGTATATTGTCGCCTGCGAAGTTTGCAAGAGGATATTCTGTTAATGCATTCTGTCAAAGCAATGCTGAACATATCAGCAGAAAAATAGAATAATTCTGTAGACTACAGGTCATGCAGCTTTGTGGGTGGAAAAAGCATTGTTTTAGCGGAAAACAAAATTAAAACAGGCTAATTTGAATGACTAGGGTTAATATATAAATAAAAAACACTGTAGTCTGTCTGTAAGATATTGCAAAATGTTTTAGACGTAAAAGTATTAACTATTTTAAAAACAGCAACCCATGGTTTAAAGGTAGTTTAAATGTAGTTCCCAAAATTCCCTGCTCGAACCAACACGTTTGGATTTTATTTTAAACAGTATCCTTTTATTTTCGTTATTTGTTTTATGCATTGCAATGTTTTGCATTTCATGTTGCTTAGTTAATGTTTGTTGCAATATTTACCCTGGTGATTTTCTCTTATTGTGCTCTTTATTATTTACCAGTTGTTGGAGATGTAAAATGTTTTAAGTTGCACGTCTGTGTTATTAGACTATCAGTTAATTTTACAATATATGCAGCATAAAGATTTTAGTAACTCAAATATGTTGATACATGAATATTATGAGTATATGGAATGTAAAGTTACCATTGTCTGTAATTCTTGTAAAACCGTCACAGTATTTCTGTCAACCATAACTGTCAGCTATTTGTCTTTTACTGTAAATTAAAGTGACCTGTAGCTGTATAGGAATTAAATAAAAAAAAAGATTACGTTGTGCAAAAAACATTTAGGTGCCTGTTTGTGATTTTGACTTGGTTTGAATTTTCTGCAGACGTTTTGGCACTAAATGTGGAGGCTGCGCGCAGGGAATCTCGCCCAGTGATCTTGTTCGGAAAGCGCGAAGCAAAGTCTTTCACCTCAACTGTTTCACCTGCATCATCTGCAATAAACAGCTTTCTACTGGCGAAGAACTGTACATTTTAGATGAATATAAATTTGTCTGCAAGGAGGATTACATGAATAACAGCATCGGAAAAGACACAAACCTTCTGTCAAGTGAGTAGCTTAATTTGGGCCATCGAAGCTTGTAGTCTGCGAAATAAATAGCCTATTGCTATTTTTTTCTCAAGTTCAGTATTCTGATTATGTAATTTTAATAAACGCTAAACTCTATTGTTATTTCAGTATCTGATAACGTGCTGTCTTCGAATGTGTGGCACAAAGCATTTTGGCAGTTTTTTAACACCTGTGCTTTTCACAGTTACTACGTGCAGTGACCCCAGCTTATCTCCAGAATCTCAAGATCCACAGGACGACTATAAAGACTCTGAGACCGGACACATGTCGGACAAGGAGGGGGTTAACAATGAAAACGACGAGCAGAACCTGGGAGGCAAACGTCGCGGGCCGCGGACTACTATCAAAGCCAAGCAGCTGGAGACTCTGAAAGCAGCTTTCGCCGCCACCCCCAAACCTACAAGACACATACGAGAGCAGCTGGCACAAGAGACGGGCCTCAGTATGAGAGTAATTCAGGCAAGTATCTAGTATGCGTAGAAAAAAAAAATAGGGAAGAAAAAAGGCTTATTTAAAAATAGTTTAGGCACTTTGTTTGGTGCACTCCCGTGAACAAAAAATATTATATAGGCTTTGTCTACGTGTAACCGATGTAGGCCTATTTTATAGGCTACTTGAATAAACCAGTTAATTTAGTTAACACATTATTTACCTTGGCAAACCATTTGACGCACGGCCTTGGGTTGCTTTTATTAAACCGCGGCCAAAACAACATAATAAAAAAAGATTCGGTGCGTGGTCTTTTCAAGTAGTTTAGTTTCAGCATCCTCGAGGCTCGAGCACTGAATGCATCTTGTTGTGTGTGTGTGTGTTAGCTTTTTACGCCTGCCTTCACCCACGGCTCGTCCAATCAGATTTTACAGCCGGAACTTTTCGTTTAATGCCAGTATTTAACTATGGCGTAGGCTACGAACGAACAAATTTGGAAGAACTACAACTAAATTCGCCTACATGGCCTAATGACTGCAATGACAATACATTTTAAAGCTGTATATATTAGGCCTGTCCATAGACGATATAATAGGTATGATGCAAAAAGTCTGCAATTGTCTGACGTCAAAAGACCATAGCCTACTACTAGTACTAGTACTACTGGTGGTTCGTCTTTCAGCAGTGACATAACAAATTGGTGTTTAAGTAGCCTACTTTTAAACATTTATGTGGCAAAAAATGATAGCTAGTGACTCGGGCACTAACACCAAATAGCCTACTCTTTTTTTTTGCATTGTATTTTCTTCGATTGTAGCCATACGTGCATAAACGCCCACCGTAAAACTAATTAAACGTGATTCTTTTTTATTTTATTTTTCTAAATCCGTTGCTTAGATCAAGTAGCGACAAAGTTGACAAAGTCTAAATTATCTATAGGGGTATATTTACCTGGAAACTAACGTCCCTTCTCTTTTGTGTATTTTCTGTTGTGCAGGTGTGGTTTCAGAATCGGCGCTCTAAAGAGAGGCGCATGAAGCAGCTGAGCGCGCTGGGCGCCAGAAGACACATGTTCTTCCGCAGTCCGCGAAGAATGAGAGCGCTGGGCGATCGCATGGAAACAGGAGAGCTAATGGCCAACGGCCATTTCTCTTATTATGGAGGTTAGCTCATGTTCAAGAATATTAATCATAAAAAAAGCATCACAACCGAATGGAAGCCTATAAAACAACTCATTGCACAATCATTATTGTGTCCAAATAGGTTATCATGCATAAGTAAAAAAAAAAAAAAAAAAAAGTATTTAGACTGCATTAATAGGCTACTGTATGATCATCCTTTATTTAAAACAATTGTTTCTATGCTACAAAAGCAAAATAAAAATAAATACATAAATTAATTAAGTTAATTAATTAAGCACAAAATAAATACATTAAAATGAAATAAAATAAATATTTAAAGTTGATTTTGTATCAACAGAGATAATAAAATGCACAAAAATATTCTCTCTTCTACTGTTGTTTAGTTTGTCACCATATAGACTACTGCCGTAGTAATTACATCATCACTAATTAATCCAATTTCAGTTGACAAATGGTCAGTTACTGGGTCTTGCCTATGATGTAGGCCTATTATGATTATAATTGGGAGTCTTAAATAATAACACTGAATGACCATTTGACCATTTTTGTTACAGAGTACCAAGGTGAATACTATGGCCCAGGATCAAACTATGACTACTTCCCTCAAGGTCCACCATCCTCCCAAGCACAGACTCCAGGCGATCTAGGATTCATGCCCTCATCTGGCCCAGCTGGAACCCCTCTAGGGAGCATGGACCACCATCACGGAACACATCACCCCTCCAATGAGACACAATGCTTCAGCGAGATGATATCGCATCACCCAGGGGACTCCCCCAGCCCAGAGCCCAGCGCACCCGCTTCCATTCACAGTATCTCTACTGACATGTGTGACTCCACTCCACCCTTCACATCCCTGAACTCTCTCAGTGGCAACGGATACAGCAATCAACTCTCTTCGGAGATGAACGAGGGGACAGTTTGGTAGCCAACAACAGACTAATTCAGGATACAAAGATGTGGATATGTACTGTTCATGTGTGATTTTCTAGCAACAATATTTCTATTTAGTTAATTTATTGGCATAATTGTCTATTTATTTGTTTATTTGTTTACCTATTTATTTAATGTATTTATCTATTTAAGCACCATTTGTGTATTTTGAAAGTGGAATGTTAAATATTGGTCAGCAGACCTTATAGCTGTGCTATAGACAACGACAGTATAAGAAAAGAATGAAAGAGAATGTTTATATTTACAACACCTGGTGTGTCTGTTCACATGTGTATCATAATCTGATAACTCAGATCTCTTTGCCTTTTGAGGCTTTGCCATAACAACACTTGAAATCATCGTACACCAAAATCTTTCTCTGCTCTCCATGTGGTGGAGTTACATTTCCATAATGAGGTCCACCAAATCTCAGAGTGTTTGCCTTTGAAAGGGAAACTTAGAACTGTTGGGACCAACCCTTTATTTGAAATGAAATATGACTTGAAATATAAGACAAAGTCTACCTTCTAAAAATTATTTCATATAGCCTAGTCAGTGGACAGAGAGCAGTCAATTGTTTACATATATTTTCTTCAGGAGTTTGAATATCAACAATGACTTAAAAAAAAAAACAACCTCTTGATACTGACATAAACTTTTTCTTCAAGCAAGAAACCAAACTTTTGTATTACTTCAATTTATATTTGAGTTGTGATTCACTGTAATAGTTTGTATGATAATGTGTTTGCACAAGGAATACACTAAACAAAACCATAAATACATGTTGACAAATGAAGCACAAATACATAAATTGCATTTCTGGCTCTAGTCTTGAAATTGACTTGCATGCATTAGTCTCTGAATTAGGATTATCTAATAATCCTATAGCGTGGAATTTTATCATCTGTTATAAAACTGAAAGAAAGAAAGAAGCAGAGTCTGGAGAACGGACAGGACATATTACGCGTTCTTGCAAAAAACAAAAGAAAAAGAAAAAAAAATGGTTAAAGGGTGAAAGAAAATACAAAAAAACCCCACTACAAACCTATATAATAACATATATAATTTATTTTATGTTATGATTATATGATTTGATAGCCTATTATATTAGATGCTATATGCTCAGTATTTGTTGCAAAACAGCAAAAGACCTACTGCTTAATTTTTTATAACACAATAACAAAACCAGACTTTATAGTAGAAAAAAACATGTAGGCAGTAGCCTACCTTTAAAAAAATTTAATTTTGTTTAAAGGTAGGCTACTACCTTTAAACACGCTTCCTCCGGCGCGCACTGATGACGTCGATTTCGAGTTACAGCGTGGGACAGACATGGCAGCTTCTATATCACAGCAGCTCGAGGATTTGTTGAATCCTTTACCAAAGTTCGTGGATCCAGAGGACGACCAAGATGAAGGTATTATACATTAAAAATCATATCTGTTTATATAATGTGTTGTTAGCCATTTTACCGTTATTGTAATAGAAAATCTGTCATCTCTAACGTAAGCACGATGTGTCTGCATGCCCGTCTGTACTGAGAAGCAGCTTTACTTTACACCTATTAATTAAGATCAGTGACTCAAGACATTTAATATAAGTTAGTAATATATATGATTGCTATAATAACAAAAAAGGATACATCTTTGTTTTCGCACAAAAGTTTTACTTGTACTTTACTTCACTTGTTTTAAGGTTCCATTAAAACAATGTACCGTGTCTATCAATGTGTATTTTATGTGCTGTGGCATATGATAACGTAACTGTACCATAAAAACTAACACATTTTCATATATATATATATATACACACACACACATACACAGTAGCTTATCATTACAAAAATCTTATGTATTAGAGCAGTGCCTGCTGGTAATTGGTAATAAACAGTGTATTTTTATAACAACCATGAAATGATTTCTATTCTTTGTTTATGGTACAGACATGGTTATTGTCTGGTGATATAGCTAAAATCTTACATGCTGGTTTCACTTACTGTTATGTTTATGTGACTGTATGACTGTGAATGTGTACTTCGCTCAACTAAACAACAATGCATACTTTTTGTGAATTGCAGAGACGAAAGCCAAACTCGTAGAAAAATTTGATGAAGGTGATGATGGTGAAGAACTTTTATCTGGCAATCTGCGGAAACGCTCTGCTGTAATTCTGACTGATGGTGATCGTCGATATCGTGGCAAGGCTACATCCAGAAAAGATTTACTGAAAGAGTTGGATGGATCAGGTGAGGGGAAAATGTCTGATTGTTTAAAAAATTATAAATGGATTAATTGAATAAAAGTACTGACTTTTTGTAAACCCCACACTATATAAACTTTTTGAAAAATCAACTAGTAATCTGTGCATTAAAAATTGGGTTTGATTAACATCTATATGAACATTTTCAGGAGATGAAGATGATGATGATGATGATGATGATGAAAATGGAATTCTGGACAAGTACATGGAGTGCATCAAGGATGATAATGATGATGAAGACACTGATGACGATGAGGATGAAAAAGAACAAGGCGATGATGATGAGGATCTTAATGCAGATGATAGTTCACAGATGTCTAGTCTAGTCTCTAAAATGAAAGGCACAGACTTAATGAAACTCACAGAGGGAATGGATGATCTGGGAGAAAGTGAGGAAGAAGAGGAATCAGCTGACAGTGAAGGAGAGAGTGAGGAAGGCGATGAAGACGAAGAGGAGGAAACAGCTCTGAGAACCTTCTCTAAAGAGAAAGTTGATGAAGAGGTTGAAAAAGGAAAAGCGGTGAAAAATCAGCTTGGTATGGATATTTGCCCACGTTCAGATGTGTGCTCTACAACAAAATAAATAACAAGAATACATTTATAGAAAAAGGTACTTTTCCTTACTCACCTTTATGCTGTTTCCTAATCTCCACAGCTCTTTGGGACCAAATGCTTGAAAGGCGAATTAAAATGCAGAAAGCTCTGGTGACAGCCAATCAGCTTCCACAGCCACAGACATTCCCAGAGTTCAAGAGCAGGGGAGGGCCTGAGTATGCTGAAGCTTTAAAAAATAGTAAGTGAATACAATGAAGAATACTTTCTACTTCTGACCATAAAGTTGTTCTGTTGCTTAATGTTTTGGAAGACTTTAGACTTCAGTCTCACCCTCCTTAGTTACAGGGTTCCCGCGGGTCCTTAAAAAGTCTTAAAATGTCTTAAATTAAAATCCGTGAAATTAAGGTCTTAAATTG
>JAUCMS010000095.1:20182502-20203996 GCA_032357445.1 Enteromius radiatus | reverse complement strand
GGAAATAAAAATATTATAAGAATTCTGAGCTTTACTCACGTTTTAAAAAACACTGCTATTATTTTGAACATATCTGTGTGTATATATATATATATATATATATACAGTATGTTATAAAAAATATTAAATGATAATAAAATAAAAAAAAATCAGCTTTGCCATCCCAGGAATAATTTATTTTGTTAAACACACTGAAAAACAAAAAAAGTTAATTTACATAATAATGTTTCACATACTGTATTTGTGATCAAATAAATGCAGTCTTTGTAAATAAACATACCCCAAACAGTGTGTGTGTGGAGCATTCGATTGGAAAATGTATACATTATGTAAAAATGTAGAAAATTTGTTCAAGTACAGTGTAATGCACAGCAAAGGGTGCAAGTAGTGTATTATGATAGTGGTCTGATTTGAACAGTAAACGTATAATAACACTGGGACTGTAATCAGACTTGTAGATGACAAAAATGCCTGACCTTTGTCAGCCTCACACACACACACACAGTAGCACATATGCCTGCTAGACTGGTCTTATTTACATAACAATCGGTGATCTACAGTAATAATGATGTATGCCGATGGCATCAGAGAGTGACCGGTGACCTTTGCCAATGAGGAATTGTGGGCGACCTTTTCCTTGTGCAGCCAGATACACTCATGCACACAAACACACACTCCCTCAGTCTGCTTACACAGCCACTCTGCCATATCTCAACTCCGGCTCCATAGCCCCGACACGCACCACTGGCCCCATGAATGTTAATGCCGACGTTGCGGGATGGGGTGCACTCACACTCTCTCTCTCTTTCTCTCTCTTGCACAAGGGCAAGCAAGCAAACATGCAGCATACAAATTCTGCTGGGCTTAAGAGGTAATCACAGTGCATTTGCCCCTGATGGGGTGATGGTGGGAGCCGGGGATTCTGGGTAGCATAAGGGTCCGGGGTAAACCTCATCAGCAGAGATGCTTCTCAACTTTCCCCTTTGATCCTGAGCATCTCTCCGTACCCCTCTGCTTCTCCAGCTTCTGTTTGGATCCGAATGTATGCGTAGTGGGATGGCGGCAGCGTGCTGTAATCCTGAAGGCTGGTTGTGCATTTCTAACAGGGATTTTGGATTAAGGATGGGCCTGTTAGCCTGGCCTCAGCTCTGCCCCTCTGGGACATTAGCACCTCAAGCTCAGGGCCGTGCATGTGTGCTTTGTCCTCTGTGCATTAAATAGGGCCACAGTTTATCTATTAGGATTTGTGGCCTTAAGTCACAGATGGTTTAAAGGGAGATTGTTGAGTTCGTGCCACTTTGATAGATTCTTTTCTGTTTTATAGCAAGGTATTTTCACAAGACGTGAACAAGTTTACAGCTCAAAAATTACACAAGTTTTAATAGTAGAAATAATGCAACATTATTTCCATAATCCTGTGTCCAAACACTGTACTTTTTAAAATGTGTTATTGGTCAAATAATGTCAATCTGTTGCTTTCAGCATGTGTTCAACCTATTGTGTTCTGATTATTTTCAGGTCTGAACTGTTTCGTTCCCTGTTTTCGAATGGACCAGTAATGGCACACTGACTGAAACATCGGTTTTAAACTCCAGTGTGTGTGTGTGCTGCATTGTTCTCACACACTTCTGCAGTTGAAATCCTTCAGGGATCCCAGACTTAACCCTAGGTTTTTAAGATTACCTATAAATGAAGCTGAACTTTTGATTTGTAAAAATGACACATTGTATTAAAATCCCACTTTGTCACCAATGTCAGTGTTTTAATCGATTTTACACTTAGTACATGATTACATGTAGTGAAACTATGTGCACCTTTGTTTTATTCTCTCTGGAAGCATTCTGTAATGTAATCTGATTAGAGGTATCAGAAACCTTCTCCTTCAGTTATCCACTGCAAGCTTAGACTATTGTGGCTTCCAAAATTTTAATTGAGTATTGAATTGGTGTGATTCAATTTGGTCTGCCGTAGTTGGTAGGTAGTATGAGAATGGACTGAAACACACACCAAGGGGACTGAATGAGGGAATGATTACTAAATTGATAAATCAATGGAAGTGTGTTCCCGAATCCTACTGTCTGGCATTTAAAGAATAGCATGAAGACAAGCACTGATTATCTGTTGGTAGAAACAAGTCACCAACCTTAAGAATTTTATTTCGAGCTATTCATATTCAAATTTTTTTTTAAATGTTATGTTTTAGATCTTGGGCTTTTTGTTTTTTTTTATAGTGTTTATTTTTTTTTCCAGACTAGTGGAAGGAAAACATCCAAAAGACACTGTTTAGTGTTTCTTTTATAGCACTTTATCTATTTGTATCAATGGATTTCAATTGAAAAAAATGCTGTTTTCTCCTAGATTGAGCCATAAATCTCCACTAGCACTTACACCAAACATTTTTCTTCCTGTTTTACATTATTCCCAAAATTGTGTTTTCTGTTCCTTCTAAGCATTTTCTGAATTATGGAGTGAAAAAAAGAGATACACAAGGGTTTCTTCTGTAAAAACTTTACTTTCCAAAAAAAAAAAAAAAAAAAAAAAACCTGACATAGTCCAGCGTTTGGAATTTCTGTACTAGTAATATATGCAAATTAGCACATATTTAGTTAAAGACTAAAACCATTTAAACCTAACATTTAAGAAAACGTAAAAAATAATTTACTAAACTAAAACTAAGGTGAATTTTTTTTTACCCTATTTTCCTGACGTGTTTCACTGTTGCATTTATTTCTACTGTATATTGTGTTTATGACATCTATACGTGCATATTTCAGAGAGGAGGGGAGTCTTACATAAACTAACCACTGGGGCACCCTAGGGTTCGGTGCTTGGCCCTTTTGTATAGTATATCATTTTTAAAAATCCTGTTTTTTTTTTAGATGATCTGGTAAATTTATTCAAGAAAGCTAAAAAAAAAAAAAAATCATACAAATACAAATAATTTAACGTCAAAAATTGAGTTTATTCAGTTAATTTTAGAGGCAGTCACAGCTTGCCACAGTAAACAGAAAATCATCCATTTTGAAAATGGAGACCGCTTTTGATCTCTTCAGTAACACATTTAGCAACACTTAAAGACACATGAGACAATCTGCCAACTATTTGGGTGACAGCATTTCACAATTTTCACTATTTATCAAGTCAAACAGTAGCGCTAGCATGTTTTCCAGTAGTGAAGACAACCAGCCAATGAGACGCAGAGGATACAATAAAGCATCAAGATTCCTTGTGTAGACTGTGCGTAAAACTCCAGTATGCCACCTCCGTTGCTTTCATTTAGTATATCTCTGCACTGCACTCCAGTCATTCCTGAATATGTATGTTGTAATAATAATAAACATGTCCCACGCATTACAGTGTACAATGCATGTTGAACTACAGTGTGCAGCACTTAGACATGTTTAATAAGTTATTAATGACTTCTCAGATTATATCATCTATGCTAAAAAATAAATGTCATATATATAAGTACAATACAAGTGGATACACTTTTTTTTTTTTGGGTTAAGCCACAAGGGAATGAAACAAGCGTAGTCATCTGATGCGCTCATACAGCTTAATCAACCTTTCTGCATGTAAAGAATAATACCACGTCTACACCGAGAGTGATGCAACAAAAATACAGCTACATCACTCCCAAAGAAGAAGTGATCTAGATGTGACATCGCTTAGATGGGTGTTATCACCTCACTGTTGTAAAGATGATTTTTAAGTTGCAACGTTCTCTCTTATATATTATTCTACAAACAAACAAAAATTTCGAAAAAAAAAAAACCCAAAAACTAAATAATAATAAAGTGTAACATCCTCTAACAGCAGCTTTGGGAAGCTTGCTTCTACAATTGGTCTCTCTTCAAGTCTCAAAGTGCACTTGACTAGATTGCAAAACTATAAACAACACTAGAAAGTTTTACTTTAGTGTTTCTAAAGGTGCGCATGGATGTGCATTCATAGATACTGACACTGAGTATCTCTGTTATAGCATACTTTCAGAATCATAGCCAACATTGTTATGTCACATAACATCACAGCACCGCCATGTTGGCTCCTCTAGTTCCAGTTTCCAGTAACATTATGCCTCTGAGATGATTTTGTCTAAACAGGGCACTATGATGACGCAGGGGCGTCCATGGTGGACAGGATTCGGACCACCTCAGCACGCTGCGTGGGGGAAATGTGCTGGGTCATGTGAACAATGGAGTCCATGGCCACTTCAGGGTTAGCTTGAACCAGGCTAAGAAATCAAAACAAACAAATAGTCTATTAAAAACAAAAAAAATATACATTTATGAATTAATATGGGTATAAAAATGAATTGCCCTGATTTTGAAGATTCAATGCAGTGATTTAATGGTCAGTAACATTAATTTTTGCATTGATTAAAAATCCATCAGGGACATAATATGATGTTTGAGAACAAAATGTTTTCTTATATCCATTATAGTGTACAAAAACACTTCAACGAGATTGGCCTCAAATTCCTAGATGAGCGTTTTTTATTTTTGGCTTTGCTAATGACAACTATTGTAATCAGGTAATGACATGCCTCAAAATGAATTGTGACAGACCAATCAGAATTGAGTATTCCAGGCAGCAGTGTAATAATTTTTGATAATAAAAGCTGACTGTACATAATCCCTTATATTAGTGGAAATGAATAAAAAGTGTGGGAACTCTAAAAGAACATCTGCCTTATAAAATCTGAATTTTAATTTACAGAAATGACGAATGTCAGATCTTTAAATACTGTTGTGGACAAAGGAAGGCCAAATAATAATCAAAAAATACACTCACACTCTAATGCTCTAATCGATTCGGAACCCCCCCCCCCAAATAAAACCAAATAAAATAACTACACATATTTCTGTAATAAATCACCATTTATACAGCATTTCAAAATTACTAGGGCTCTGAGTCTGCCGTCTGCCGTCCTCCTGGCTGAAACATCAATTTCAGACTGACAGGTTTCACTTTAAAAGCAGTGCTGTCTCTTTAAATCTTGATGATGCAGATCTGACATGCATCCAATTTAGTCTCATTTAAGACTTTACTTGTCTTATTTAAGACTGTAACTGTTTACCAAAAATGGGCATTTTGACACTTCTTGTTTTTGTGCACACACAGCAGATGCCTGTGCCCAATTACGTTCTCATCTTAGCTTGATTGGTAGTATGTTTATATAGTCTACTGTAACGTTAAACTGAGAAAAAAAATAAATAATCCAACAATCACCATGTTCATTTTGACAGCCATAATATAAACCATTTATAAGGGCTGGTGTCTGTATGTTACCTGCGAATCTGTTTGAGGATGTGATCCCTGCGGATATATTTGATATTCTCATCGATGACAGATCTGGCACCCTCTTCTTCTGCCAGCTGCCTCTCCAACCAGTCCACAACATCCTCATTGCTATCCCACAGATAAGCCTGAGAGAGACAAACAAAAAGAATAATACATAAAGTGTTTAATACAGAAACATCCTGCCAAACAAACTTTCTGACAATGTTTCTATTTGAAAAGCAAATCACAGCCCTAATCAACGGCTCTTCATTTAGGCTTAGACTGATAACATCAGGCTGATCTGAAACAAAGCTGGACTTGTGCTTGTGAAGATTTGTCGAGGCGTTAATGGGCTTCTAAAAAACGCAAGCACTTGTAGTCGGCAAGAACATTTAATGCCCCATATTAATCATTTTTAATCCGTTTGCTTTTAATTAAGAAACAGCGTGTTGCTCTGCTATCTGCGCGTGGCAGGGTGGAGATTAATTGTAGCTTAAGATAGCTCGCTCTGATTAGGGTAATGTATTAGTGGTCCAGACAACGTCTTCTACAGATACTTTAACCTGCCCTGGGGGCTTTGGCTCTGCTCCAGGACCCGGTCTGGCGACTCTTCTTAGGGCCTATTCAGAGCTCAGGAACGCTCATCCACTGTGATCACTTTTAAATGTCATATTTCCTCGTCCACACGCTACTTCAGGAAAAGAAAGGCTTGCTATGGTTTTTTCATGCAGTTCTCCTAACCAACTTTCAGCTTGGCACAGGCATTTTTGTATTTGAGGTCATTGAATCTATCTATCCATCCATCTAGTATACACACACACACACACACACTCATTTGTACTGTCATATTTGTAAAAAGCCTTCTATTGGTGATCTGAAGAAAAGATATTTGTTTATGTAATAGTTTTTGGTAACATACTTTCACAGCTCCCTCTGCTTCCACGAACCAGCGGCGGAGCATGGCCTGAACCTGCCCGTCTGTCAGCTCGCTGTTAGCACACTGGATCTTCCTTTTAACTGTGTCCTCCAGCAATAATCGCCGCAAGCGCCAATAGAAGAACAGTCGAGATGTCCGCCACTCCAGGACATCCTGAACACACACAAGCCCAAATTCACTTATGGTATAGTTCAATGATTGAGGTCTTAACTTATTTGAGCTTCTGATTCTTCAACTATGGAGAAATGTGAATACAAAAGTACCGACTGAAAAGAACAAGCCGGGGGAAAAGCAGAGCGGACTAATATAAGCTACTGTAAGAGTTGAGTACTGACAGTGATGACTCCTTTCTCCTGCATTCGGCCCGGTGTGTCATGAAGGTCGGCAAACTGCACGGCTACTTGATGATATATTGGCAGCAGGAACTCTTCTCTCTCTTTCAGTTTACTCTCCAGCTCTTTACGGTCAGACACACTCAATTCCGGGGTGCCTAAAAACACACACATATAAACAAACACAGAGAATGGACAAATGCATTTGATTTGCCATTTCACTGAGGCTTATATTAATTAATTAATTACTTCAATGTTAAAAGGCAATAAAAAATTATGTTAAATAATTGTTACTGTTATTATTATTAATGTAATAATTCATTACTATAATGGATTTGTTTTTGGCAAGATTTTAGAAAAGCTGCATAACCTAAAACAATGACTGAATATATTTTTAATTTTAATTGCTATATTTTTTGGATGAGGTGGCATGAACAAAAAGAAAACGGTGCATCTATTTTGATTTCATGCTGGCTTAAGCTAATGAGCACAATTCTTCTATTTTGGCATCCATGTGTTGGTCCCTCATTCTATACATGAAAATCAGCAAGAATCGCACCACTACAGTGCCGCCAACCGAGGAGCTCTCCAGGATCTCACATCAGCCCGTGGCTGTTCGAAACAGATCGATCCCATCAGAACCAATCATTCAGCATGGCCGCCTGCAACACTACAGGCCACTCTGGTGGCACGGTCCACTTTAGTGACTGCTGAGGGGGTAATCGATCGAAGGAGGTACAGAACAGCAACGGTGTCTGATTGATCTGAGACTCCCATGATTGACACGTCTCCTCAGGGAGGAGAGAAAGGGTTGACACAATCAGCAGAACGCAGCGATGAGGTGCCTTAATATAACACTTATACACGCCCAATAAAACAAAATAGGATTTCAAAGGAGAGACGGCACTGTGAGAAACTTACCCAGTCTTTCTGCAAGCCCCATGTATACAGGGTCCACCCGTCTCATGGTCTTCACCAGGTCTTTTTTACGGAACTTGATCTCCACCGTGCCTTCAGGCTCCAGCACGCCACCACTGCAGAGCACACACTGATCAATCAGTTGATTCAAATAGGTAATTACAGTGAATTTGTCTGAAAACATTTTAATGATTTTCTTCCATCATCACTTTAAAAAGGGCTTGCTTATAAAGGTCTGAAAACTTGATTTTTTGTTATGTTTTGCTTTATTTATTTTATTTATGTAGTTCTATTAAACTGTAAAAGACAAAAATCAAAGCAAACCAAAAGCACCAAAAACAACCAAACATAAAAATTAAACACAACTGTGTTGATGCACTCTTAACATAAAAAACAAGATGCAATGTATGAACAAAGCAAACAAAACAAAAGTGGTTCTTACCGGCTGTCCTTATCCGCATACATCTCCATGTGGCGAGGGTTGATGGTGGGGTCTATGACGACCCATGATCCTCCCCTGAGCTCTGCTTGTGGAGGGATGTACACCAGCACTGGCTGTCTGTATTCTCTCAGCCCGTCCACTATATACGCTCCAAACTTCAGCACCTGGTCATACATGTCTAAAGACGGGAAGTGTTAGCAGAGATCATCATGGCTCACTAAAGCGCATCCTACTTGATTTCCTGTATCACTGACCTTTC
Source organism: Enteromius radiatus (assembly GCA_032357445.1). Lineage (NCBI taxonomy): Eukaryota > Metazoa > Chordata > Actinopteri > Cypriniformes > Cyprinidae > Enteromius > Enteromius radiatus. The sequence goes on along the minus strand of JAUCMS010000095.1, from coordinate 20,195,825 downwards.
ATTCCTCCAGAGAAGCCCCTCCAGTTGGCAAACACCATGAGTGGAAGCCCCTCCCTGTTGAAGTCTTTAATGGCCTGTGCTGTCTTAAAAGCAGAGTCAGGAAACCACACTTGCCCTGCTTGCTGGATGATCTACCAGAAAAAGCACAGACCCCATGTCATCTTCCAGTAAGAAATGAAGTGGCAGAGTGTACAAAGGTTTCTAAGTGTTCACCTTGGCTTCGGAATCCAAATTCGCTGGGTCTGCTGGGATAGACAGCTCCACTGATCGGGTTTCTACTGCAACTACTCCAGTCGGGATCCCGCCCAACCTACAAATTACAAGTCAGAATGTTTGTTACACAGGGACAGATTCAACAACAAAAAAAAAATTAATAAACTAAAGTGAATAAATTGTATTGTTGAGTTAAAGGCATATTTCTAATTTACTAAAAGGTGTCATCATACTGACTCAGTTATGATATTTTCAGCTGTACAGACACATATACATAAATGTGTGGTAAGTATAATTTCCTTCCCCCATACATTTAAGGTTTATTTTAATTATTTTATTGTTTGAATGTGTAAATTAAAATGTGCAAAATTAGGCTTTATCATGCAGACAAATACTCTAAAAGGTAAATAAAACGGACACATTCTTTGTCAATCTGTATTCTGGCATACAACTAAAAGGGTATTGACTGTAGAAGACTGATGTGAAACTAATGTTCCCCACAGGAGCATTCAAAGTGCATTTATCAGAGCAGGACCTTTCCAATTGACAAATGCCGCCCTTTAAGAATTGAGGTCAGAGGTCAACACAAGTTCACTGAGGAGAGTAAAAAGGCTCAGATTGCGTGGTTAAGCATTAGACAAATAAGTATTTACAAAAACAATGCCGATAAACAAAAAACTAAAACAACATAATTTGTTTGGTTTAGATAACAAGACATCAGAGGAAGTAGCATTTACAGTGACATTCATGAAGATCTAAAACTTGCCTAAGAGTCCAAATAATTTTTGGGGCCCAAAGTATTCATTGGTGCTTACCTGGCCCGTCCTACGATTACACTCTGTGCCCACGGCTGCATGATTTCCAAAAAAGAGCCGTGGTCAAAGAACCCGCTCACCCACGCTCCCTTAGTGTCTGTATGGAAGGAGAGAGAGACGGTCAGAGCTGCATCCTATCTTCATCAGAGATATGCAGAGCTTAACCAAGAGGAAGCACATGTGTTCTGCAGGAAGATGTTACTATTCAATTACACTGAGACCTGTCTTTGCACAGAGACAAAGATTTTTCTCCCTGGCACCAGCTCTCGATATCTCCCTACCTCACTGTGGCAATTACAGTGATGTGTAATCTGTCTCGCCAATAAAAAACCCCCACACTATATATCCCAGAGTGTCTTATCTCTGAATGGAGAGACCTAGTGCTGTGCCTCAAACATAAACCCTCAGACCATACTCATCCATTACTGGACACTTCCACTGAACAACACATTCCTCAGCGCAATTAATAAACAAAACAGGAGGCGTCAACTAATTGACAAGTTGAGCTCTTTTAACAGCATAATGACAATGACACAAAAAGTTTTTGCCCCTTGGTTTTTGTTACAGAAGCAAGTAATGAGGTCTAGGGTTTCATTATCTACTCACTCTGACTGGGACGTCCCGCAAACATCCAGCGTGGGTCATAAGGTGCCTTGGTAGGAACAAATTCCACTGGCCGATCGATGGAATCTTTAGCACTGAGCATTGGCACAGGACTTGACCTATTCTGAAAGAGAACAGCACTGTCAGACTCAAAATCACATTCCCTGGGTTACACTTCACCGTGTGTTCTGCATACCTTTGGCGTGTAAGACAGCCAGAGCAATAATGTAAACACTCCCTCAAAATCATCGCACACAGTGGTGTGTGTGACTCCATTATTGTGCATGATCTGTACTCCACCCAGCTGGTTATTAGAAGTGTACACTTCGCGACCCAGAACCTGTGAAGACAGAGCAAAGGTGTGAATGAAAAAGTTTTGTTCACAAGTTACAAAGCTGCTATAAGAAGTACTTCTGAAGAAAAACTTGCTGCGGGAAATACATATGTCAGATACATCACATTAAAAATCTGAAAGATATTTTAAAAGTTTAAAGGTAGTTAGTGGCAGTTACGTATCCTTCAGAACTTCATATTAGTCTTTGGTTCCAGAAGAAAAGTCTTTGGTTTTGTCTGTGAAATGGTCAGTACATGAGTTAAGGCCACAACATACTCTTGGTGGACAGACTCAGTGGTATACTTTGAATCACCTTAAATGATTTTTAAGTCAAAGAAGTTGTAGCCCGTATAATGCAAAGGCCAATGCAGTTCAAATGTGACTGGCAAAGCCGTTTGCACCATGCTTTCACGTTACTTACTATTATGTTTTCGTACGTCAGCCTATTAAATTAGAACGAGATCACGACGTGCACTCACAAATTACTTCTTGTTCATTTATTTTACATTTATCACTAATGTCAAAACACAAAGTTTCAGTTCAAAGCCTTCTTCAGTGTGTTGAACAGTCAATAAATACCTCTACACACTTTTTAAAATGAATAATTCTATAGACGCCATCCTTCATTAGCCACGATTCAATCATTAAAGTGATTATAAATATCCGCTGTGAAGTTTTCCACAAAGTGAAAACATTCAATTTAAAAACAAAATCCCAATCATTTGTTCAACTTGCCCAATTTCTTTGTTGTCTCTATTCTTCATGTAGACTGATATGCCATTATGTGAATTAGCAATCACTTGGCTGCACACCAGTCTAAGATTGTGGAACCGTCAATTTCATATTAACCTCTGCCCATAAATAGCACATAAAAAAATGAGCTGTGGTTGGTCCTTTTACATGTTCCACTAGCCTTTTCTTATTACTGTTATTGGACTCTATGGATTCAGGAGTTAAACTACTGTGCTACCCCTGATGTCAAGTTGCCTGCAGGGTCAAGCATTGCACTGATGCTCAAAGTCTAAAAAATTTCAGCTTTGATGTTTATGACCGTCCAAACTATTTCGAGGACATATAAACTGACAGTGGCAACTTGAAAAAAGACTGAAATCAGACTGTTGGGCGATTCTTAGCCCAACTTTCTTTATGTTGATTAACTGTGATGTCACTAACTCTTCTTCTTGCTTCTTACTTGAGGAAGTAACACAGAACTAGGAACATGGTGTGTATTGCGTGTTATGGCGGTGTCAGTGCTAGCAGAGGTCCTGAGGCTGTGGATCAATACCATCACACAAGCAGTCAGCTGGAGGCTGAGGAGAGTGTGCTCTCCGCTCAATGCTGTCAATGACCTGGGAAGAATGACGGTGTCACTGAGTGGTCAGTTGGGGAGAGTAAGGGGTCATTTATGCCTTCAGGACTACATCAATACTCTTGATTTTACCATCTTTTCTCCATTCACACACTGATTAAAGAATCACATACTATGATTTCTATAGTGATGTAATTTTTTGTATACATACAGTAGTTTAAACACTGTAAAGTATTTCTTTTTTTTTAAAGGTCCTACTTAGTTTAGCTATAATCCCAGATAATCAAACCTGGTGTGCACAAATACAATACTTGACATCTTCTGAATGTAGGAAGATTGTGTAGGAAACTTTTGTTTTGAAAATGGTCATTCCTTTTGCAATTTTGCTTGGTGCCACTAACAGTGCAGACATTAACTATTCAGCTCCCCTAATTTCTGTCTGCCCCACAAGACCGCATACATGGCTTTGGGTCATGTCCATTACTCTTGGAGAGCTCTCACACTAGGTACATTTTCTGTGATTATTGCGATCTAAGTCAGAGTCCAATTACTCCCCCAATTGCTCACACATCATTGGATAGGTTTTAGACTCACTTGACTTTATCGAACCCCAGTGCATTAATCTGGCTATTTTGTCTTGGGATGTAACCATCATTACAAACAATAATTATAGAGAGCATAATGTTAGCCAATGTATTTTTGTTTTAGACATTTGCAACCAAACTCAGACCACCTCCGGGTGTTCTGTACCACAGGGTGTTCCCCAATCTGCAAGACAGCTTTCATATCACCAATTTTTTAAACTAAAATTATGGTGTGACCTTGGCCTGCATTTAGAGCTCAGTTTATAGTCTCAGGTAAGACATAAGTTATAATTACTTCAACTATTTTAGAGAATGTACAAGAACATATGCCACTGAAAGGAAACAGTCCTTGAATCAACTACTTGAACTTGAACGTTTTTGTCAGAGTCAGTCTAGGTTTGGACCTGAGGTCAAGGATGCCTAGTTCTGTTATGTAGAGTATCTAGGATACAGGGTATGTACTTTTGGTCTGGGCCTTGACTCCAGCTGCAGTTTTTGTGTGTCTGGTATAGCCCTTTTGTTCCAGTGTTGGATAAAAATGACCTTTTCCATATCTACCAAAGTAATACCATCACAGGTTTGATCATCCACACAAGAACCGCTCTAAACTCTAAGACTGACACCTTTGTAACAGCAACTGAAGACCTCACATGCTCAGATACCTGTGTGGTGATGCTTATCCTGGGTATTTGCAAACGAGCCGATCATGGTTCTGCTCTAATTAACACAGTAATGGGACTGTAAAGAACATTTTCAGATTGAAATAGATGGGGCGTTCCTGCAGTTCCAGAGAGGACAAACAGACCCCGGCCGTGACACATGACCATAATGAAAATATCTGAATACTGTTTTCTGTCCACACCGGACATTCAAAAATCATTAATGGAAACTGTTCTGAAAAAGAATTGTTTCTCTGTTCCCAACCCTAATCTAGACTGCTGCAAAGAGTGATGGGAGAAAGGCAGAGGGAAACAGGGATATAGCAGTAGAAGTGCTCATTCTGTTCTCAGAGGAATGATATGGGTGTCCCTCCCCGGTCTCAGCCCCAGGCATCAGCCTATTTCTATGCAAATAACAACTTCACGCTTCTCTTTCTATTATTCCTGCAGGAGCTGCAGCATCATGACAGGAGACAGAGAGAGAGAGAGAGAGAGAGATGCAGGGGGGTTACAGTCACTGAGGGGTGAATTATAAACCTACAGAAACGCACACATTTTTTTTTTTCTATTTTGGCAGATTATTTTCTATTGACTTCTATTATCTTTTTACTGAGATATCAGTTTGAATACTGTTGAATAAATGTAGTGCCCTTGCTTCCTTTTTTAAAGCTTTTAGGGGTAGGTTCACACATAGTATATATTACCCAGTTACTGTAATTTCTACCTTATACATAGTACATAGTATGGATGTGTGAAACAGGACTGCAAAAAGTGCTACCAAATGTTGTCTTTTTGTCAAAATTATATGGGTTTGGAATGATGCGAGGGGTGAATAAATGATGAAAGAAGTAACATTTTTGGGTGAGCTGTTCCTTTAAAGTGCTTGAATGCACATCCAATCGCTGTCACCAGTAAAATAAAAACCGGCTGATTCATAAAAGTCATATTGTAATGCAGTCGTGGTAATTGCATGAATTAGGGATTCATTTATTTGGGTCATAGTTGAGTGCACACAAGGCTTTTGGAGTTCACGCAAACCTGTCACAATTCTTGCCTCGGACCAATCAAATTACTTCGAGCAATTAAAAGAGAGGCCAATTAAACTGTCCTTATCAGCAGAGTGAATTGGTAATTTATGCCATCTTTCATAGCAGCAACTAAACAACAGAGAAGACCTTTTGAAAACATATAAAGCATACTAGGCACATTTTAATCTGCTTTGAGGAGGCACAGTTTGGCTTGTGGATTCTAAAACCAGAAGACATGTAAATGGGCGCAGCTGCTGACCTTATTTAGAGCTCCAGCTCCAGTCAGGATGATGTGAGAGTTCTCCACCTGAATGGTTCTTTGGCCCAATCTCACAAGATATGCTCCGATTCCAATAGCTCTGCATGTTACCTGAGGGCCAGCAAATAGAGATATTCAGAAATACAAACTACTGTACAGAAGTATGGGTAAGAAAGCAGTTGAAAAGCAGTTAATAATATTCTTTGACTAATTAATAGCATTTATTTAAAATAGAAATATTTAGCAACATTGTAAATGCCTTAAGGGGGTCGCACACCGGACGAGAAGCGCAGCGTCGCGCCACGTCTTTAAAATTCGAACACATTGTTTTCTATGGGTGTACGCACAACAAATTCAAATTCCTGCCGCACCACAGAGCGCCACCTGCATTGTTATATATTAAATAACATCGTATTTGTTTCAAATCGTTGTTAATTATACCAAGATACCACTGCTGCAAATACTGTACAACTTACATTAGTTTACAGCTTGAATAAAATGTAAACATATAGAATTAAAAGTAGGCTATAATAAACTTAGGGCTTTTTAATCTTTTATTTTTCTCTTGAGACATTTATTTTACATACGCAAAATATTACAGTATAGGCCTATGTAACAATTGCCTGTCATGATTATATTTGCTGTCTTCCCATCTTGCAGCTCAGAACTTGATTCGAAATTTAACTCGCGCGTATAGAATCTTCTCGTCCGGTGTGCGACCCCCTTTACTGTCACTTTTGATCAAATTAATGCTACATTTCAGGAAAAAAAATATGAAATACTTGCTGACCTTAATCTTATGCTTGGAATTGCTTATGCGCTTTTGTGAATAGTGAAACTTTTCCAAATGTTTTGCCAAATTTTTACTATAGTTTATAATAAGTTTGTGTAGTGTACCAGGTTCATGGTGATGACATCCTCATACGCCAGTGAAGATTCACCCGCGATCATGCCAGAACCTCTCAAGTTCTCCACACCCAACCCCTCCTCTTTACCAATGATATCAGTGATCTTATACCTGCAAAGACATTAGAGGGGAATTTACATTAAAATAGAACAACAAAAAAAGACAGAAATAGAAGTTATGTACAATGTTCAATTATTTACTGACATTAACAATACATATTTTTTTTGGGATAATATATAACTCACCTGGATTCACCCTCATCTTCCACATGCTCACAGTGGACTGAGTTCAGAGCAGACACCTTCTTATAGTCCTGGGGTGTGAGGTACAGGTACTTAAAGCCCTACCATTTGACAGGAAAAAGACTGTAAATTACCACACAATTCCTGAAGATAAACACTACATCAATGATCACTGATCCCTTCCCCTGGAGCCTCTCCAGACCTTGTACGGGTCTGCTGGATCCTGCCAGGCCACATGGAACATGTGTCTGATCTCCTCTGCCAGGCCAATCCGGGCCCCGCTGTTGGCAGCGATATAGATTCGTGGGATGCCGCTTTCCCGCGCCATTTCTGAAGCCTGCTGAAACAGCACATCCTCCTGCGGTCCGAAGGAGCCAATCTTATGTGTGATGTCATTGCTGATCACAATAATCTCACGGCCGGCTGGGTACTCAGGGGTTCGTAGAGTCATCCGCCATGCTACCATGCCAATCTAGACAATCATGGAATCATGAGTTAATTTTCAGTCCACAATAAAATATAAGATAACTAAATAAATGCTTGTGGATTCTCACAAACTAACATTTAAGAAGCAAAAGGGGCCCCCTACAGTCTACAAGGTTTACTGCATGTGATCATTTGAGCAAATTTAAGCTGCATAGTCTTCCTGTTAAAAAGTCAAGTAACCTTTATTGTAATAATGCTTTATACAATACAGATCGTTTCAAAGCAGCTTTACAGAGGTCAAAAATAAAATAATGATTCAATGATGTAGAATTTTCATTTTGTTGTAATGTAGCTCTACAATAGTCATTATTCAGTCAAAATCAGTTCACTGTTAATTCAGTTTAATACATTTGAGCTAATATCATTAACACGGTGCAGTCTAACCTCATTTCCTCCAGGTAGGCGGTTCATCTGCACCAGCTGACCCTGAGAATCCAAAACCAGCTCTGTGAAGGTCAACAATTCCGATGGAAGAGGACACTTGGGTAAGTTGGCGTGTGCATCCATGGACTGCCATAGCTTCCTCAGAGCCTAGAGGAAAATTGACAAATAACGAACCAATCATATAAGAGAAATGTTTATCATCATATAATTCAAGTGCTCTTGTTGCAATTAATCAATCAAGTAACATTTTTTTATTCATATCATTTTTGAAACCTGTTGTGTTGCGTGGATGAATAGAATATTCAAGAACATAGAACATAAATGTTTTCACATTAAAAATGTCTTGTCACTTTTGATTAATTTAATGCAACCTTGCTGAATAAAAGTAATTGTTTCTTTAAAAAAAAATCATACTGACCCCAATCATTTAAATAGTGAAATGTGTAAAGATTTGCCATCACAGACTACAGTGTCAGGTTGTGGACGATACCTGACGAAACATCTCTGGGAAGTCGTAGACATAGGTGGTACCGAGGCTCTGGGCCTGGAAGCGTTTGGACTGCAGGAGGTCTTTAGTGACGTAGGGTGTGTTGATGAGCATGCCATGAAGAGGACCCTGCTTATCTCCATATGCCTGGAACATGATCTAATACGAGAGAGAGACAGAGGGCAAAACAGAGTCAGACAGTCAGGCAGAGCTAAAGAAACATAAACAACCATTTAAACTGTTAATTTCCCCCATGTCTAGACAAACAGATAACAGTTGGCCAATGATACAAAAAAAAAACCAACACCACTGACCGCTGATGTTACAATGACAAAAACTATTAATTTTTACAGACAGAAAAAGTCATTACATCAGTGACAAATGAAACTAAATGGTGACTAACACAATGACAACGCCAACGTCTGAAAGAATATTAGTGCAACAACAAATTGTACAGTACCATTTATATGTTTGGACACATGAATAAATTAATTTTTCTTGTGATAAATATAAATATTGCTTTTACAGCTTCTTCATTATTAACCATTCAAAATATTGGGGTCAGTAGAATTTTTAAAGAAATTAACAGATAAAAAAAAAAAAATAGTACTGTCCTCCTTAAGTTTCTATACTTTAAGGAAACCTGAAAAACAATGCATTGCAGTTTTTCAAAAAAATACAGCAGAACAAATGTTTTCAACATTGATGATTTAGATAGATTTTTTTTTATAAATATTTCACAATATTATTATTGTAATATATTTATAAATAAATATTAAAAATGATTTGATCTATTGAATAAAAGAAAGAAATTTTATATATTACATACATATTTTATATATTAGACAAATATACAAAAATTAATTCTACATACTGCATGAAAGGGTGTTTCATGAATTAGAAAAATTTAAAATATAAGAAAAAATATAAGATTTTCTTTGGTCACCGCATAATTTGCATAACTCCCATTTGTTTAATTTCCTAGCTTTGACTTCTCTACTTTTCAAAAATATGTAGCGTTACAATAAACAAAAGTGAAAAAAAGTGTCCAAACGTTTTACTAACAGTGTTTTTACGATTGACAGAAACATATTAACATATACTATTAACCAACAATGAGAGATGTTGTTCAGTTAGACTGTCTGCATATAATATGTGTATGTGTGTTTGTGTTAATGAGAGACACGTGAGCCCCACCTGTCGGTCTTTGTGCCCCACCTGTCCTGTACGGGAGTCTGTGACCTCCTTGTACAGGCTGATGTCCAGGTAGTAGCCACTCTCATTTGTCAGGAAGAGGCGGATAGGGATCTGTTTGCCAGTGGGTGTCAGTCGGATGTTGATCTTCAGCTCAGCTTGGAGCACACGGAGCTTCCAGAGTCGACTACCATAGCGCATGACCATGGAGCGTACAGATTCCTCAATCTAATGACAACACAAGTGCTCAATATGCATGCAAATATGCACCTCCTTAAAAACAAAAATCCATTGAAACTCATTAAAACCTTAGAGGGGTCCATGATGACGGTTGGGACAAAATTGAGGAAGATGTGATTGCAGTCAGTGCGCACTGTGGTGTTGTTGAAGGCCACTTCCAGTTCATCCATGGCCTCCAGCAGCAAACGTTCAGCCTCATTGTGCAGGTACTCAAACGATGCTTCCTACACGGTGGGGAACCGTACAGTGTCACATACAGTATACAACAGAGTTTATTGATGCAAACACAGACCACAGAGATGCTCCTACCTTGGTGACCAAGTCCGAGTGGCGAATGATGGCGCGCACAAAGAAACGGTAATCCGTGACCTCTGTGCCCACTTCCACGCGGGCAGCTCCTAAGTACAGGTGCATCTTATGGTTGGCACAGGGGATGGCCGTCAGAGCAAAGTTACGCATGCGGTTGAGCTCTAGCTGGAAAGCCAAAGCAGGTTCCAAATGCCTGTAGATGCGGTCCTCCTCAAACTAGAAAGAAAAAAGGATTGACAAAATTAACAAAAATGTCTTTGTCAGACAAAATAAATAAATAAATAATGTTCCTAAAAAAAGTTCTACAAATATTGCATTATATTAATAACCTAATTAACGGCAAAATAAATCTGACTGTGAAAATATCTACAAAAGATTAAATCTATTTTTGTCAAGTAGACATTATGTTATTGCTATAGAAATAAATATTTTATTTGATTCAACAAAAATTTTAGCAAAATCTAAAGGGCCAGTGCATTAACTGCATTAAAATATTTTAATCATGTTATTTTTCATAACTAATTAAGTTAATGCTTTAAATTAACAGCCCTAATTATTTCATTTTATTTATTTTCACTAGCCATGACAAATTTGTATGCAAAATTTGTGTACAAAAGATTCTCATAATTCATCAATACATTTTGCATAAAATTTTCTACTTTCCTAAAAAGGTACAAGTTAGGAACATTTCAATGTCATAAAAAAGTAAGAGTAATTCCTGTAAGAGTAATTAAGTACGAAATTATCCTGTTTATATAAATATGAATAATCCACAAACGCTATTAGAGAATGACACAAATCATCTTTTACAATACTATTTGTAGCTGCTTATACAACAGCAAAATTAAACAAAGATGAACTATAAAAAAGGTTCTAGTTAGCTAAGTTTTACTTTCTGCTGTGGTTTTGAAACATGAATGTCAATGGCATCTAAAATTTTGATATTACAGCAACTTTATTTCCAGCAGACATATAACTGATATTGCTACTGAAGTACTATGCGGAAAAAAAAGACTCATAAAAATGTCTTAATATTGTCTAGTACTAATCATGTTTACAATATTTACAAGTCATTGCAATACTGACCAAAAGATATAGCAACTGATTTAAGACTTTTGCATAATCGAGCAACCCCAAAATGTCTGACCATGAACAAGTTGAAATATACTAAATCACAATAAGGTTTAATAAAATAGAAAATATAAATGGAATGAAATTGCTCATTTTAAATTTAGAGAAAGTGAGTCTACAGAAGCAGAAAGTGCCCGTGAGCTATAATAGCAGGCTAGATTTAGTAAATGTAGGTAATCACAGCTGCTAATGGATGTCATCCCTCTCAAATGAGACAAATAATTAAAAAGTTCATTAATGTAATGAGCTTTGCTGGAACCATTTTAGCAAACTATCAAGGCTGAAGGAAGCCGGAGAAACGCCATTGATCATGACGGAGTGACTTGCACAGCAAAGACAAGAAATGGAGGAATATAACAGCTTTTTCTTTTCCTCCTCCTCATTTCCCCTTTGTATTTCCCCTCTTAAACATAAAGCTGCTGATGAATTTAATGAACACTTGCATTTAAAAGTGTTACAGTCTTTTGTGCCTGTCACTGGTAGTCTTGTGTAAAACATAACTTACCTTGTCTCGAGCTCGAAAAGTGAAAAATTTGGGGAATTCTCTCTGTGAAACAAAGACATTAAACATTAAAAGTGACATAGCATAGAATTCTGTACGAATAAACGCAGATCAGGAATACCAGACCAATATTAATGGTACAGTATATTGTATTCATTATTACAGGATATTTAAAGAATTTAATTAAGAGACCATTTATAATGGCTCTGTTCCAAAACCTAGACAAATTGTTAAATTAAAAAAATTTAAATAAAAAAATTACATGTAAATATATATTGAAATAATATTAAATTAAAACAATTTAATTTATGAAAATATAAACTTATATTTAATTACATAAAACAAATACTACTGTCTGAAATTTTGCCAAAATTGGATTTAATTATTTAATTTCAAAGATAATTTGTCCATATCCAATATTTCTATTTAGGGACTTTTAGGGACATTGTTATACAGTGTGAAATTATTGGCAATTAAATTGATTGATTAATCAGCATATCATGCAATTAATTTGATTTTAGCTTTTAAATCAAATGACTGCCTGAATTTTCTTACTCCTACATAAGAGTACTGTCATTAGTTAAGCAACATGCTAACATCCAAAACAAACATGAACTTGATGAACAATAAATGTCAAATCCAAAAAATACAGTCAATTTTATTCAATATTTGGAACTACTAAATTAAAATAGTTCAATTAAAATATAACTGTGTGCACCATTTATTATAGGAGTATTGTGTTATTAGCTTAGCAAAATGTAATGTTTATCTCTGCCAGAACCGACAGTGAGCATGCATTTCAGACAAAAGGTATTACTGCAGTGACCTGGATAATAGTCTATGTAGAGCATTTTAGCTCAGTCACTTGTGAGGTCCATTTTGTTTAAGAGGCTTCCTAAGAAAGTAGCTGCCTATAGACAGCGAGGAAACCTCGATAGGTTGTGAAACAGAGCCGATGTCTCAGACATTCCATAACTACTTACATGGAACCTCTGGTCCACCTCACAGTTGACTTGCTTCCTGAAATCCTGTTAATAACGGCGTCAAGAGCAAAGGAGAAAAGACACATGCAGTGGGCGCACCCGATTTGAAATCAGTTGAACAATCAATTTGTTAAAGCTTATTTTGATTGAGAAAGAGTGAGAGAGCAGAAACATGCTCAAATGTCATTTTGAAAACATACCTTCTGAGCAACCAGGAAGGTAAGTCTTCGGATGCCATGCTCAAACAACAGAGATTTCTGTGGTAAAAATGATGCAAGTAAAAAATTAATACAATGACAGTTAAACATTTCTGTTAAAAACATCATCATATAGAGAACACAACTCTCGTTTCACCTTAGATTGTGTAAACTCACGAAACATGGCTGCTAGCCCATCATCATCAATGTCGCTGTCCGTCTTTATGGCAACATTAAGGATATGAATTGGCTCATCTTGAATGCTCTGTAGTAACACCAAACAAACAAACAAACAAAAAACAATATAAACTATAGATAGAAAACAAATAATAACTTCATTGCATCAAACATTAAAGGACACCTATTAGGCCCATTTGTACAAGACTAGTCCTAGATTAAAATAAATGTTAAGAGCTGTATAAACTGCAAAGGCTTGCACTGAGATATCTTAAAATAC
>JAUCMS010000095.1:20165748-20176708 GCA_032357445.1 Enteromius radiatus | reverse complement strand
AACAACTGTATAAAATAGTCAAATTACAATCATAAACTCAAATATTTGGTTTTAAGAAGAACTTTTAAGAAGCGTGTAGAACATCAATCAATCTGTGTCAGATTCTGAATCTGAAATTTCAACTGATGTCACGGATGAGAAAATGCCACTCGGCATAGCATCTCCTTTTTGCCCCATAGTCTGCTTTTTCAGAACTTTTCCGCTTTGTGGTAGTCTGCTTTTTTTTGGCTGTCCCTTCTTCACCCTTGACCTGTCTTATTTTGCTCAGCAGAACTAAAATACCTACAACAAAAAAAACCTAACAAAAGTCAAATCATTCTAGAGTAGTTTATTTCTTCATAACAAGCAAAATATGTAGTAGAATTTAAAAATGAAAAATGCTACCTGTCAAATTATGATTTATTAATGTCTACACCTACCTCAACCCTAAATCTACCCTTACAGTAATGAAGACTAGAGGATGGCACTATAGTAGTAATCAGACATCCATCTTGACATACCTGCAGGTTTTCAATGCAGAACTGATGCCCGTACATGTCGATGGCAGACAAGAAGATGGATTCCACCTGATTGTGTCGTAGCTCATATGACGGGAGGTGCGAGGCAATGAGAACCTGCCGTGCCCGCAGCGCCACCTTGGCATTAGTGGTCTTGCTGAGCTGCGTGAGTTCTGTGAGTATTGCCATGAGCTCGTCTGTCAGAGTAGGGTCTCGTCCACACAGCTGATCCTACAGAGAGAAGTGAACAACATTTTGATCATATGAGTGAACTCACTAAATATAAACATGCTTTTATTATATCTTGACTGTTATTATATTGTGCAGCTGCAACATCTACAAGATGGCCTTCTGATTAGAAGAAAAATAAAAGATTAAAGTCGTCCTGTTTGAAAATTGTGACTGTGCACTTACTATCAACATGGTGACCAGAGAGTTCTTCTTTGTGACTTTTGCATGAGAGAATATGTAGTTGAGCACATTGGCCATGTCCCCTTTGTTTTCCTCTCGTAGTGCAAAAACACATTTGTCATAGTGACCTGAGAATAATATCCACACATACACAAATTAATCAAATGTCAATTAATTAATACAAACAAAAAACACCTATAAAACAAATATAAAATAAAAAAAGCAGTTAATAAAATGGTGAGAATAGAAAAAGCAAAGATTCTTAGATGTATTCAATTAAAATTAACATTTTACTCAAATATCTTTTGTCTTATTTTAGAAGTATGTACATACTATTATAATATTTACTCATATTTTGGATGAGCTTTTTATATTATTAGTTTAGTTTATGTTTAAATAATTTTGTTATGGAATTTTTTTATCTTTTATATTTCTATATTGCTTTATTTTTAGTGTTTCAGCTTAAACATATTTATTATTTTAAGTTAGTGGTCAAAGCCACATTTTATATATATATATATATATATATATATAATATTCTACATTTGTAATATTTTATATAAAAATGTGTACTAATGAAAGTAATGAAACATCTTTTGTCTAATTCTATTTAGTAAGTACTTTTAAATGATTTATTACACCAGTATGAATAAATCAGTGTTGCACTGCCATCCACTGGTCACACAATAAAATAAAATAATTCAACATAAGTCTCCAGTGATATCTCATCATTTGCGGTCTTACCATGTTGAAACTGAACTTCCACTCTTAAATACTGCCTGAGGAGGTCCATCACCACTGCCTTCATATGCCCTCTGATGCCACTGCGGTACCTGGGTACACAACACACAAGAGGGCCAGTTAACCTGTGTGTTTGTGTGTGTACATACATTATTATGTATTGATTGAATGATTTACTTACTTCTGAACCAGCTGTACAATGCTCTGCGTGTTCATGAAGAAGACTTCTCTTTCTGACTTCCTGTTCAATGTGGCAGCGTGACTGTCCAGTATATTGGCAATCTGAAATGAAAATTTGACAACATTTATAAACAATGGTCACAATCTCATAGCTTCAGAAAGATGTGAACTCAAAGGACCACAAGCAGCACCTGCTGACTGGGAAACTGGCAGAGGACAGAGGTGATGTTGCTGGCATACTGAGCCATTTCTTTCTTGATAGACTTCTCTACAGCAGGAGGGATACGGCCTGAAACGCTCGTCATGATGTCCTGAAGCTCCAGCAGGGGCAGAGAGGGGTCCCTGAGAGTCTTCATCAGACGCTCCACCCATTCTTTCAGCTATAACACACACATACAAATCATAATGCTATATCACACCAAGCCTACCGTAGTAAAAAAAGTTGTACATTTATTTCATGCTAAGTACAGTAACAATCTATTAACACATTTACGGCTATATTGTTTTAGACTACTGATATAAAAACTTTAATTACACTTTATCTGGAGTGCTACTTGTGCACAATGCACATTTCTTAATATTATTCAGAATATTTTCCTAGTAATGTTTTAATGTCATTATTGACAAGAATTATATGCTCTCTGAATAATATTGGTTTTTAAGTGCAAGATATTTGAAGTGTTCCTGAAGTATACTTGCAAATATGCTTAATTATATCATCTTTAGTTGGACTTTAGCACTGCATCTGCACAATCAAGTACAATCACACCGCTCCGCTTGTGGATAAGTGCATTCCAAACAACTAAATAATGACACGCACGTGCTCTGCTCTCTCAAGTGTCCAGCCTCAGCAAAATAACCTATTTTTAAGTATTAAGCTAAAACAAATATTTTTGTACTGTTCATAACTCATTTTTTCACCCTGGCACTGAAGAAGGGCTCTGGCAGACAGTAGCCATTCATTATGTGCACCAGGTGATCCAGAGTGCTGTGGAAGACTCTGTGAAGCTTCTCTCCCCTGAGAGCCACGGACTGAACACTGGGTAATGTTCCTGTAAACAGTTCCGCCTGAAACAGAAACATTTAAAAAATAGACCATTTAATTGCTGCAACTTCTGAAAGGAAACTTAACAGAGCATATTTATCACATGTAACACAGACACCCGCGAGGACCCCCTCGAAAACGAGATGTTTCATCTCAAGGGGCTAAACCTCCTAATACCAATAAATTTCCTACACACACCTGCTGTACTCTGCTGGGATCGTCCAGCTGCAGTTTGCCAATGACACAGCCCGGCTCCAGCACTGCACCTGCTCTCTTCACATAGTGAATACAACCAGACTCAGAGGCCGTCAGGGTCATCACCATCTTCATCACCTACAAGACAAGACATAATGTTTAGAATGAGGCAAAGAAAGAAAATGGTGCCACTTTATATTAGGTGGCCTTAACTACTGTGCACTTCCATTAAAAATTAATCATTTGGTACAATGAACTTATTGTCAACATGTTTTGAAATAGCACATATATTTATAGAAATATCTATATGTAATTATATCTGTAATTAGGGCCCGAGCACCTTGGTTTTTGAGGCCCTAAACATATTCGAAAAGTCATGAAACTTTGCACACACCTCAAAAGTGGTGAAAATAGACATCTGATATGGGTTTCAGAAGTGGGTGAGACAAAATGGCTCAATAGCACCACCTGTTTACATTTAAAGTAGTGCTACGTTTAACATACTTTTATGAAAATCGGTACAGACACGTAGCACACCATTAACTAAAAGAAAGTCTCTTGGAGAAAAATCCCAAACCCAACAGGAAGTTGGCTATTTTTAATAATTTGAGACAGCGTTGGTTATTCACTCTCTCCACCTTCAATCCCTGCCGGACCTGGGACTCGAACCCGCAACCTTTCGAATACAAGCTCAACTCCCTAACCATTAGGTCACGGCTGCCCCAAACACATCAAACGTTACACATTTGAAAAGAGTCATGGCCTGAACATCTGAAGGTCAATATTCCATTTTAATCATAGCACCACCAGCTGGCAACAGGAAATTACTTGTTCACACTAACTTTAACATGCAATGTCCAATCTGCACCAAACTTCAGATATTTAGCAAGACTCCTTGCCTGAAGACATCTAAAGGCCAATATTCACGTTACTTTACGTTTGGCATACATTACTTTTACATATTATTTCTATATTTGGTTCTTTAAATGCATATTGCTCACTGTTCCCTCTCTTCCTGAAGCCATGGGAGACAGTGAGCCGGGGTGCGAGGGCCCTTTCATCGCCGCTTGCAGCTTTAATTCATTTCTGTAATTACATTTGTTTACAATGTTGACCCATCCCTTACACCAACACTTATACCACCAAACATGTTCCTGACCCATATTCCACCTCAATCACACCAAGTGTTTTGCAATACAATGACCACAATAAGTTAAACACTTATTTTTTGATGCAAGTACACAGTAGTTAAGGCCACTTAGTATAAAGTTTAACCAAGACAATGTAGACTTGTAGACAATGTAGACTTGCGTAGCCCAACTTCTTACTATCACAATAAACTGCAGCTTATTTTAGCTAAGAACTGCCCACTTAGACAGAAAAGGCTTGCATTATTGACATGTAAAAGAAACTACCTCACAAATCACACTTTTAGGCAATTAGAAAAAAACATTTAGTGCGAATTAAGATTAAACTTTTGAGGGCCAAGTAGAATACATCTGCTTGCTATTTACACCAAAACTCTTGACTAACTTTCTAACATTACAAATGTGTCAAAATACAGTAATGTTCTTTGTAGCAGCCCAATGGACATTCAATTTATTTTTTTAATCTGGCACCCTTACTTCTATAAATTTGGTAGAGCATACACACCTCAATTTCTGCATAACACTGTCCAGCAAACACGTGTCCACCATCCTCCACAGTGTACTGGATGAGTTTCCCCGCAGACGGTGAGCGCAGGAGTGAAGGATCATTCTCTTTTTCAAACACACATGTCTTGTTACCAATAATAATGCGATACCTAAAGAACAAAATAAAATGCTTACTCAAGTGATTATCTACAAGTAACTATTTCTGTCAGAAACTTTTTATCCTCTCTTGAACTAATCAGTAATAATATATGAAATAATCATGGAAAAATTCTTCCCATTTTTAGTTCAAATAAAGGTGTCCAATATTTAAATGCAGTTCTGGACTTTAAATGATTGACAATTTAATCACCTTCAACACTCTCACATGAACAGCTCTCATTTCTTAAAAAATTCTTGTTTTCCATCATGTACTTAGTCTCAGAATCCTACCTGTCCACTTCCTCCTTCATGTAGGTAGTATAGCTGCTGCCGTCATACGAAAGCAGCAGACCACCATCACTCAACCGATGAACATCCACCTCCGCTGAGGAGTTATTCATGATGACCACATATGAGTTAGGAGACTGCCTGGTCACCTTAAGAACATATTTGGTCCCCTCATAGATCAGCTCAACATCTACCGTGTTCAACAGCGTGTGTGCAGGTAAAACCTGCCCTCTACAGACAGACAGGAGAAAAGAAGAGATAAGGGCTAAACATCATATGACTGCAATTAACTACCACATACAGTATATACTTATTAGGTCTGTGTTGACAACTCAAACAATTTTAATCTATTTTGATGTTTGATCTTAATCTTCAAAATCAGTTCATGCTATTGAGGTGTTTACTTATATATATATATATATATATATATATATATACACACACACTTTAAAATGTATTGATTTACCAAAACATTACTTGTAGCACACCTCCCATCGAATAACTACAATAAGCTTTGTTATTTATGGCACAAGTAACTATATAATACAATATTATTCAATATTGTTACCTCTCCAGTGAATGCAGGAAATTGGACACACTGTTTCTGAGGTTGACATCAGCCACATGCAGAGCTCCACTCACTACACCCAGCATAGTGTCAGGACGCTCAGCCTACACACACACACAGTACAATTATGTGAATGGTAACTTGTATAATAAACTCAATATAGGCAATTATATTTAAGTACTAGATAGGAAATGTCACAGTGTCTTGCTGTCACAGGTGATTTGACTGAAATGGCAGGAAGCAAGTAATGTGAAAATGAAGAGGGTTCAAGCACCTGCATCTTCTCGGAGATGAGTCTGTCCAGCCAACCTGTGTCGATGCTATTGTGCTGGAAACTTTCTGTTTCAAGCAACTTTATGAGATATTCCACTGTGGTCCTGAAGTCTCCTCTGATAGACAGCTCCTTGAGGGCCACCACCATGTTTCTAAAATGAAAAAAATGAAGAAAAAAAAAAGTCTCAGTTGACTAAATGGAGTCAACAGTAAATAAACCATTTTTAGATCTTGTCAAATCAAAAAGTAAGGTATGTATATTTTACAGAAGATTTTATATGAAAAAACATTGTAACGTGTAAGATGACTGGCAGTACTCACGAGATGGCTTCCTCACGGTTCTCTCCCCAGGAGAAGCAATGGCCGAACTGAGAGTCCGCAAACTCATGCAGACCTCCAGCAGCCGCCACGCTGAAGTAGCCCCACACATTCTTGTTACTACGGAAATTTAACTCCTGGACCGTCCCTGAGCTAGGCTTAAAGCCCTGACACACAAAAATACCCCACACAGGAAAAAAGCATAATTAGAAGATGTTTAAAGGGTAATTATTTTATTATTTTATTCATATTATTTTATAATATTTACACCACTAACATTCAAGAGTTTTGGGGTCGGTAAGACTAATGTTTTTGAAAGAAAAGTCTTATGTTAAAAAATATTTTTTTAGAATAAAGTATTATTGTTTTTACTTATACTCTACATATTAAATGGAATTTATTTCTGTGATCTCTTGGAAACTGTGATACTTCATATTTAAAGATTTTTGTATGATTTTTTTTGATGAAAAGAAAGATCAAACGATTTCTTAATTTCTTAGACTTCGCTATAATCACTTTTGATCAATGTGTCCTTGCTGAAAAAAAAAGTATTAATTGAATTATTAAAAAAAAAACAAAAAGAACAACAAAACAAAAAAAACAACAACTAGTAACTGTGTCTTGGGGACGAATTCTCACTATGAACTAGATGTTTATTAGCAGGCATATCACAATCATATTGGTTGTTTATTAGTATTTACAAAGCGCATATTAATGTCTTATTCTGTACGACCAAGTACTAGATCCCTTAATCCTAGTACCCTATAACTAAATTTAACAACCACTTTACTTTTCTTTTAATATGAAGCAAATTAGGAGTTTTGAACAGTAGTGTATATTACATTATAATACAATTTTTCCCATGACATCTACTAAAAATATTCTTCAAGGCTTCTTTTCACAAAAATTGTTTTTTGTTGCTGTGTCAGAGCTTATCAAATTTCCACATTATGACAATTTATTAGTCAACATCACGCACCTCATCTGGGTTCTCGCTAGTGATTCGAGCTGCAATTACATGTCCTCGTGGAGAGGGGGTGGTGGAGAGCCCATCAAAGTCAATGGGGGAATCAGCCCATGGCTGCATCCCGTACATTACCCTGATGTCTTTAATGCGGTGAAGTGGGATGCCCATAGCGATCTGAATGACAGAACATAAGCGTTATAAAATTACCAAAGACAAGTAAATTAATAACAACAATGTTAAAATTAAAAGACAAAAAATTTCAATCAGTCCACATGCAGTCTCTATGATATTCTAGCAATTTGATACAAGTAAAATAGGCAGAAGATGTCCTGGGCTCATATTTCTTCAATCATTATGTATTTAACTATGTGCATTCCTCCTAATTTCTACAATCTTTTCCATAGTGCATTAATGAACGCCTCCCCACTGCGTTCCTCTCCCCCTGTCGCCCTTGTCAGTCTCTCTTTTTTCTTTCTCCATTAATTTCTCATTCATCTGCAGCAGTCTTTGTGTGTTACATAAGCGTATTAACCCCCTCTCCCACTCCCACTGGACCCATAGCACACTGGCCTCAGCCAAGTGACCTACATAGCAAAGACAGGGGTCACATGGTCAATTGTCTGCTGCAAAGACTGTACTGTATTGTTCAATAGATGCTGCCAGTCTAGCGATTGTTGAGATCTGTGGCAAATGTGCTGTGTGGAAAAGTTGGATTAGTAAATGAAAAGCTTATAAGTCCACATTACATTTATTAAACATTATTTTAGTAAATGCACACTTGGCAGCATCTGTGGTCTGCTGATTATTACCACAAAAATAATATCTGTAAACACAGTAAGAATGTCCAGTAATGTAGTTACAATGAGACAATTGTACCAGATCCTTTCAATTTTTGCATTGCAAGATGTTTACTACTATCAGTCTGCTGTCACTTTAAATGAATAATTCACCCAAAAATTCAAATTCTCTCATCATTTACTCACTCTCAAGTAGTAACCTGTATGAATTTCTTTGTTCTGCTGAACACAAAGGAAGATATTTTGAAAAAGGTTTGTAACTAGGCTGTTTTGGGTCACCATTGATTTCCATAGTAACTTTTCCCCTACTATGGAAGTCATTCATACATTTTTGGAACTACTTGAGGGTGTTTTTGAACATTTTAATCATTCACAAAAAAAAAAAAAGTGAAATCATACACCTCTAACTGGAATATTTATTTAAAATAAATAAATGTTTATTTAACCTTCAATATTCTTTTAAAATACACAAATTCACATGCACACCTGCAATTGGGCCGCAGGAAGGTTAACGTCAGCCACCATCTCAGTACAAGGATGTTCCACTTGAAGACGAGGGTTGAGCTCTAGGAAGTAAAAGCTGCTGTCTTGGCTGTAGAGATACTCCACTGTACCTGCACTCACATAGCCCACCATCTTTGCCAACTTTACTGCACACTGAAACAGAGAGATGTACACATTTTTTTTTCAGTTTGAGCAACCTAGTTTTTCATGATGGCATTTACATTGATTAGTTTAGGAAATTTTTTTTATTAACATTAGACTTCAGAATCTGATGCTACGTTATCATAATAGCCAAAGATACCTTCTCCATATCCTCAAACACATCAGAGGTGGCAATAGTAGCTGGAGCCTCTTCAATGATTTTCTGGTGTCTGCGCTGGACGGAGCAGTCACGGCCAAACAGGGAGATGGCGTTACCGTACTGATCTGCCAAAATCTGCACCTCCAGATGGCGAGCATGTTTGGCCAATTGCATAACAAAGATAGGGGAACCTGGAACCTCAGTTTGAACCTGAGTAACAAAAGTTTTGTTGTAAGATTTGGAAAGTTAACAGGTGGCTGAAATTGTAGTGTGGCGATGAAGAACAACTCTGACCTGTCTAAAGAGGTTAGGGAAATCTTCTGCACCGTTAACTTTCCGGATACCTTTTCCGCCTCCGCCTTCAGATGCCTTCACCATCACAGGGTAACCTATTTGTTCAGCTGCCTGTCAATTAAAACATGCTCTATCACTGACTAGACTAAATTATGAATGCCAAATTGTACTTGATGTATAGTATACCTTCAGTCCAGCCTCCACATCATGTACACAGCCCTGCTCGTACAGGTCAGTAGGGACATTAATAATTCCTTTCTTCTGGTCATTCTCTGTCCACTCTACAGTTAGCCCTGAACAAACACACCACCATCACTGTCAAACACCAAACCCTCAATCATGATGGCAGTAAATGCTGGATAGGAAGGGGTTGTGGTGGGTTTAGTAAACCTGCCAAATTAATGTTGTGTTCACATTTGCCATATTTAGTTTAGATATTAAATTAGTCGTTGTACAATGAGTGCTTAGTTTTATTTAAAGAGGAACTGAGCAGATCGATTGGCAAATGGGTGGTTTGATGCCAAAAACCGGTTGGTCTACATAGCATTGTAGGTCGAATACACCCATTGTCGAACATCTAGGTTGTGCTGTTCTGTTGTAAATAATCTTAACCTTGATTCTTAACTGCATATACTTTCGGAAGACCAATTAATATGCCTTTGCTTTGGCACAGAAACACACTGCTCCTCTTTGACATGGCTGCATCAACCCTACTGCAGTAACTGAAACCACATGAACATTTGGGTGGTATTAAGCTAATATTTCCACATTGTGACATAGACATGAGGGGGCGTCTTTTCATGAGGCATTTTAGCCTGGTCTGGACTTTGAACTTTGTAACTCTGCAGATCTTATACATGCAAAAATAGATATATAACTAAATAATAAATAGATAAATAGATATTGCATCATATGAGCCCTATTAGCCTGATAATAGTTCAGATGTTAAACTAACCTGTTCCACTCCAGGGAAGTGTAGGGATGCCAGCTGTTTGGGCCACAATAGAAGAGGCGATCTTATCCCCAAGAGCCCACATAGCCTGACTAGGAGGACCTAATGAAAGATATAAACCACTAAATTAAGTACAGTATCATCACACTATTTTAATAATTTAATCAAGGAAATATTGTAAGGTTTGTAATATAGTTGAGCCTCACCCATGAATGCTATGCCATTCTTGTGCAGCAATTCAGGGAGTTTGGGATTTTCAGAGGCATGGCCCCAACCAGCCCATACAGCCTAAAAACAGGTACATTACATTCATGCATTGTGCAGACAAATTTATCCAAAGTGACTTACAGTCATAGAGCCAATGTGTCTAAAAATATGTCAAGAATGGGTTTAGCTTATAATGAGCAATAATAGCTATGGTTGCCTCAGCTGAAATTTTAAAGTTAATATCTCAAGAATAATTTAACAACACATTCACATGTTTACAGTTCAAAATGTTGTTCATACGAAGGCAAACAAATATTGAATCTTTTTTCAATTAAGCAATCCATTTTATTTTTTGTTTTCTAATTACATTTCATCATATTATACAATATATTTCATAAAAATAGCACATCCATGCAAAAACATAAGAACATTACATTCGGCTTTCTGTTACACCTGTGCTTATATATATATATATATATATATATATATATTAGGGGTGTGAACCTACACTGGTCTAACGGTTCGGTTCGATTACGGTTATTATGCCATCGCTTCGGTTCAATACAATATCTCGATGCATCACAATGCATTGACGATGCATAATCAATTTTCAATTTTAATTCACATGT